>CAUYQU010012906.1:0-38628 GCA_963574635.1 Cheracebus regulus | reverse complement strand
AAGCAGAAATACAACAATCTTAGATTTAATTTTATTTTTTAAACTTCTAGCAGTGTGGGAGGCAAGGGAATTTCAAACTAAGGTTCTGACTTAAAGAAAACTCAAATAATTTATTTTTTTCAGGGAACAGAGATGTAAATTTAAATATCACTATCAGGGCATCATATTATTAAATAAGACAACCAATCAAAATTACATTCTTTTAGAAGTTATAAGGTTAGTTTCAAGACATTGAAACAAACTTGAAGTCTGGTAATGATGCAGTACTAGTTACCATAGTTAAAGACAGAGAGGTACAGAGCAAGTGGGGGATTCTATGGTAAATACTTGCCATGTTTTTGAAAAGGGCAATGTTTCGAAAAGGGAAGAATAGAAGATGAGTAAATGAGCTGGGCATGATGGCTCACGCCTGTAATACCAGCACTTTGGGAGGCTGAAGTGAAAGAGGAACTTGAGGTCAGGAGTTTAAAACTAGCCTGGGTAACAGTGAGACTTCTCTTAAAAAAAAAACAAAAAACAAAAATTTAGCCAGGAATGGAGGCACATGCCAGTAGTTCTGGCTACTTTGGAGGCTGACGTGGGAAGATTGCTTGAGGCCAGTAGTTCAAGGTTACAGTGATCCATGACTGTTCCGACTGCACTTTAGCTTGGGTGACAGACCAAGACCCTGTCTCTATTTAAAAAAAAAAAAAAGAAGTTGAATAAATGAAACAATGAGCACGTATTTTGTGTCTACATTTCTGAATCCCAACTTTTGCTGAAGATCCATGAAATAAAGATATAACTTCGAAGTGATTACAATAATATTCTTAAAAATTATCAATTTGTACATTTAATAACAAGTATAGAACAAGATACTATTTGAGATAAACTTCTTAAGGATAAGTTTAAGGTCATTAATTAATTTGAAAAATTCCATCAAGTGATGTTGCCAACTTAGTAAAAAAATGTTAGTATATCACTGGCCAATGTTTTCACTCACCAGTAACCTCAAGACAGTGTGTAGGACCAATAATCCTTTTATCTTTTCTTCAGTCCAATCATTCACCAAGTGTCTGAAGTGCCTCTCTTCACTCTTCAAATTTCAGCACCTTCTCTACCCTTCTCATTTCATCGAGGACCTTTTCTCTTATTTTTCTGAGAAAAAGGAAGCCACATGGACAGACTTTTCCTGCACTCACACCATCATACCTCACTGCCTAGACTGCTTTTCCTCCTTCTAAGGATGAGTGGCCATGTCCGTATCTAAGCCAATTCCTCCATTTGGCACATCTCTCCCACTCAGAGACAGGGCTTTTGCAACTGTGTCCTCTTACTTAAGTATCACTCATTTATTCTCCCTTTACAGGATCATTCCATTCAGCTTGCAAACGTGCTTTAATAACCCCAATCTTTAAAAAATAATATCTTAATTCTCCCCTTTCCCTTAATTCCCCCCATTTCTCTATTTGTAGCAAAACTGCTTGAATGTGTTGTCTAAAGTCACTGTCTCCAGTTCTCCTTCCTTCTCCCTTGAATCTACTCAGTGAGGCTACATCCCCACTCCTCTGCCAAAACAGTGCTTTTCAAGGTCACTAATAAGCCCTACAAGGATACATTCAATGATTAGTTCTCAGGCCTCACCTTACTCTATATACTGAAATAGTAGATTTATTTTCTTCTTTTAGAAACCTATTCATCTCTTGGCTTCCACAACCTACTCTCTCATGGGGTTTTCCCCATCCCACTAGTAACACCTTTTCATTCTCCTTTTAGTTCCTCATTTTCTGAAACTCTAAACTTTGAAGAACTTCGGAGTTCCATCCTTAAATCTCTTCACTGCTCTATCAACACAGATCTTTTAAGTAAATGCATCTAACCCTGTGGCAGATAACTTCCAAATTCGTATCTCCAATCTGGACCTCTTCTTTGTCTTATACTTATATATCCAAATACCTAATCAACATCTTCACATGAGGCCGGGTGCTGTGGCTCATGCCTGTAAGCCCAGAACTTTAGGAGGCCACGGCGGGCAGGTCATGAGATCAAGAGATCGAGACCATCCTGGCCAACATGGTGAAACCCCATCTCTACTAAAAATACAAAAAATTATCTGGGCCTGGTGGGGTGCACCTGTGGAGGCTGAGACAGGAGGATTGCTTGAACCCAAGAGGCTGAGGTTGCAGTGAGCTAAGATCGTGCCACTGGACTCCAGCCTGGCAACAGAGCGAGTTTCCATCTCAAAAAACAAAACAAAACATCTTCACATTAATGTCCAGTGGGCATCTTCCACTATACATATCCAAAATTGAACTCTTGCTTGCCTTTTTTTTCAGTCAAGTATGCATCTTTCCATGGTCACATCTTTCCACAGTCATTTCTATCTCAGTAAATGGCATCTTCATTTTTCTACTAGCTCAGTTAAAAAACAAATGCTTGATGCTTCTCTTTCCTTCATAACATGTAAACACATCAGTAAATTCTATCAGCTCTTCTATCAAAAAAATTTCTAGGATCTGACCACTTTTGGCTCAGAGCCTTGTATCAACAAATACTTGTAAAATATAATTTTTAATTTTTCTGTTCATGTTGGGAACAGTCCTGGCTCTCTATAACAAAGCTGCTGGCATCCATGGATAGATGATAACATATTTGGTATTTACAGATTATTTTACACAGCATTTAGCCCCCAGGAAGAGTGACCAGGCAAGAAGATGAGCTAGGTTATACCCTCTGCCTTCCTGTTTCTCAGTTATTATTTAATGAATTTCCTACCTCCATGTTCCTAGGGTTGCCTCATCCTGGCCCTGGCAGTTCCAGGCTCTCCATTTCACTCTCATTCATTGTAGAATTTAGTCTGTCCAGGTCCCACACTTCACCTCACCTCCACTTTCCTCTCTTATCACTGGCCTTTATTCTTCTTCTTTCCTTCTTACATTCTTAGACACAACTGAAAAGTACATGAAATGCTCTCTTTAGTCCTCTCATTTCTCTCTTTAGGGTAACTCCTTACTTTCTTTTGGTACCCAGAGACCTATTGGTCTTTTCCCCTAGAATGGTGAAGACATAATGGTGAAGGCCTTACTGTACCATCTATTAGATGTGTGGGCTGTGAGTAACTTAACCTCTTTGTGTCACAATTTCCTCACCTGTGAAATGGTGATAAAAATAACACCTACCTCATAAAATGTCAGTGCTTAGAATCAGGAGTGATTCACAAAGTTTTGTAATGCAATTGAATGAATTATCAACAACATCATGCAAGTGATTGTAACACATTATAAATGTCAGATGTCCAACTAAAATGTGTGATAAGGACTACTGTGAATATATTATTATATATTAGTCATATAACATTTGGAGTTCATATTTTGTTGCACAACCATATGTGAGAAAAGTAGATGTGATCGAATCTTATCTAGCATTTACTTGATTGCTGGAAGATATCACACAGTATTGTACTCAATAATTTTGCATGAGCAAATATACATCAGCCTGAACTCTTCAAAACACCATAAAATACTTAATTTTTTTTTAACAATGATACACTTCCAAGATGATGTACAAATATATTCATGAAAACAGTGGGAGAAGCTTTATCCAAATGCTTGTAAACAGAAAAAGAAAGAAAAGAATTAATTTGGCTGCACAATGCCAAAGAAAAAAAGACTAACATTTATTGAATAACTATCACGTGCCATGGACTATCTACATGATTTACATTCACTCTCCAATTTCACTCTCAAAACAACCCTAGAGATGGATACTACTTTTTAAAATGCAAAAGATAAGCATTTCTTTTTTTTTTTGTTTACAAAGTATTTTGGGCCAGGCATGGTGGCTCACGCCTGTAATCCCAACACTTTGGGAGGCAGAGGCAGGTGGATCATCTGAGGTCTGGAGTTCAAGACCAGCCTGGCCAACATGGAAAACATGGTGAAAACCCGTCTCTACTAAAAATACAAAAAAAAATTACCCAGGCATGGTGCCACATGCCTGTAATTCCAGCTACTCGGGAGCCTGAAACAGGAGAATTGCTTGAACCCGGGAGGTGGAGGTTGCAGTGAACAAGATCGCACCATTGCACTCCAGCCTGGATTGAGAGTTAAGGTGACATTTTGATTATCTGAATTAATTTTTGTAATGTGAAGTATATATGTTGCCTGGGCAACAAGAGAGAAACTCTGTCTCAATAAATAAATAAATAAATAAAAAGTATTTTATACTAAACTCAATAACAGCACCCCCCAAAAAAATCAATTAAAAATGGACAAAGGATTCAAATAGACATTTGTCCAAAGAAGATATAGCACAACCATAGGACAGATGCTCAATATCATTAATCATCAGGGAAATTCCAATCAAAACTACAACGAGATACCATTTTATAACTGTTAAGATGGCTACTATCAAAAAAATGGAAAACAACAGGTGTTGTTTCTCCCAAAATGCTGGGATTACAGACATGAGCCACTGCGCCCAGCCTTATATGTAATAACTTTTATTGATAAATGAACACACAAGTATGTGTTTGTAAACCTATGTATTTTTTATATTCTTTAGATTGGTATTTCTCCATCCAGATCAAGATAGGAGGGCTCTCTAAATTCTCTGCCACAGATGCAGAGGACAAAGGAGTGGGCCCCGACTAAATGCCTGGGCCTGACACAGTCAGAATTTACCCCAGTGGTGGATGGGCTGGAGGTAGAGAAATGGTGATCTTGAACTTGGTTTTCTTCTGAAATAGAACCCAGGCTTTGGATTAGTCAGCTCTGTATTCAATTGCCAACCACTCTGCTTATTTGCTGTGTGACTTTGGGAACGTTACATGATATCTGTAAGCTTCATTTTCCTCTTTTAGGAACCACAATAAGGTCTTCCTCCTCTGGGATCATTAGGTAAATTGGATAAGATAATACATGTCAGGTTCCAATCCCAGTGTTTGGGATTGACTTCAAAGTCATTTTCATTCCAAAGCAAACCACAAAGCTTAAAAGGTAAGTCCTCGTGGACAAAACCAAATTATCCTTTACTTACTGAGCACTTTGTGTGTGCAATTATACATATACAACAACTGTGGGCTCCAGAGAGTAACCTGAGAAATGGTTGTGGTCTCTAACTGGTGACTAACTGCTGAGTAGGATGTTTGGAATTACATCCCTGCCTCATAGAGTACTTTTTCTCACATTTAAAATCATTCATACAAAATGTGTGAATTATTTTCTTCTCTGTCTTGCCACCATAATTATTTGCTCTGGGAGATAATTAGCATTTTATATGTGACTTGTATAATGATTTGTTTGAAACTCACCCCGTGGCACTGATCTCATAGCTTCTTCATTTCTAACTTCAGCTCCCTCATCCTTGTTTGATCTTGCAACAGGTATATTTGGAAGTGGAGAGCAAAAACTGCGTAGATGATCGTATTTATATTGCTTTAAAGTTCTCTTGAGTCATCCTTACCTCAATGTGTCTCTGTCTTCAAAACTCTCCTTTTCCCTTCTCGTTATTGCTCCCCAATTTTTCTAAACCTCCACACACATGTTTTTCATTTTGCCTGTCTGCCTGTCTTCTTTCCTTTTTTCATAATTAAATGTAAATCTCACCTTTATGTAAGTAATTATCTAAGTAATGCGTATATACTTCACATTACAAAAATTCAGACAATTCAGATAATCAAAATGTCACCTTAAGTGTCAACCCTTAGACCCAGTCTTCTTTCTGGAGATTACCAGGGTTATTAGCTGATATAGAGCCTTCTGTGTCTTTTCCTCTATAATTGTTGTTAGATCACATAAAATTGCTGCTTTTGTAAGTCACCAATGATCAAATATCATTTTGCATAATTACCTTTATTTACTTTCACAAAAGTATAAAGGTGTTACATGTAATAAGTTTTTATTTTATAGGATTCATCCTTCTGTCTATCTGTAGAGGTGTAGAGTATTATTTTGTGAATTTAAAAAATAAATAGAATCATATTACATATATTTTATTGCAATTTGTTTTTTTCCCACACAGTAATATATCCTTGAGATCTTCTAGGTCAGTGCATGTATTGCTACCCTATTCTTTTTAACAGCTTATAATTAGTATGGATCACTCTTTTAATTTATCTACTTAACCACTTATCAGTTTATCATCTATCTATTTATCTATTACTATTTTAAATCCTAGAGTACTTGACTTATGTGAGAATATTAAACACTTATATTATAAAGCAAATGCTTACATAAAGAGATGAATTAGAAATAGGTTGCATGTTATTCCCTATAGAATTAGTAGTTGACATTGTCCTAATTATTAGTAGTGTATCTTTGCCTAGAGGCACCCCTCTCTGGGTTTCACATGTTTTGATCTGGCTTTGGGCACCTTCCAGCTTCGTGGTCTCTGCTATTTGGCTGTTAGGAGCTGTCACTGGGATAACCATCTTTCTTATAATAAATGTAGAAACATAATCCTAACAGCCAGGTTCTATGCTTCTTGAATAAATGATCTGCTTCGTCATGCTGTAGGATTTAAATGACTGACCTGCATGCATCAAACTTCTCTATCACAAATGCCCGCGCCCCCGCCAACCTTTTGTATTTTTCCTAACTGCAGACACTTCAGAATTTAAAACATTTCTTTTTGGCTACCAAAAGAATATATTAATCAATACATTTGATTTTATAAATACTTATTATAGGTATAGAAATATATAAATTGGTCTGATCAGCATGAGTGAACAAATGTGTTGCACTGAGTTACTTTGAGTCCAGTTCAAAGTGAGGAAATGTCATAGTTGGATCTGTGTCAGATCCTTATTGAAGGTTGATGTACTATTTCATTTGATTAGTCAAAAGACTGAAGAAAAGCTCTGGGCCTCTCTACTACCTGTGCTAAGTAAATAAGAGCTGGGGCTTCTCATAGCCTAGCATAGAATCTCACTCAAAGAAACACAGTCTGCCAAATGAAAGGGATTCAAGCATTTTCCATATTTATTAAAATCTCTTGTAAAACATCTGTGAGGTCAGAATTTACATCCCACAGCAAAATTTTCGTTGCTTATTCCTTTATAAAATTCTATTTTATGTTGGTTCAATATACGCAAGTCAATAAGTGTGATTCGCCACATAAACAGAATTAAAAACAAAAACCACATGATTATCTCAATAGATGCAGAAAGCATTTTTAATAAAATTCAACATCCCTTCATATTAAAAACTCTCAACCAATTAGGTGTTGAAGGAACACACCTCAAAGTAATGAGAGCCATCTGTGACAAACCCACAGCCAGCATCATACTGAACAGGCAAAAGCTAGAACTATTCCCAGTGAGAACCAGGACAAGACAAGAATGCCCACTCTCACTACACCTATTCGACATAGTACTGGAAGTCTTAGCCACAGCAACCAGGCAAGAGAAAGAAATAAAAGTCATCTAAATAGCAAGAGTAATAGTAAGATGGTAAGATAGTCAAACTATCTCTCTTTACAGATGATATGGTTCTAAACTTAGAAAACCCCATGGTCTCTGCCAAAGGCATCCTAGAACTGATAAATAGTTTCAGTAAAGTTTCAGGATACAAAATCAATATGTAAAAGTCAGTAGCATTTCTATACACCAATAATGTTCAAGCTGAGAGCCAAATCAAGAACATGATTCCATTTACAATAGCTACACAACAAGTAAAATACCTAGGAATACAACTAACCAAGGAGGTGAAAGATCTCTATGATGAGAGCCACAAAACATTGCTGAAAGAAATCAGAGATGACACAAACAAATGTACAAACATTCCATGTTCATGGATAAGAAGAATCAATACTGTTAAAATGGCTGTACTGCCCAAAGCAATTTACAGATTTAATGTTATTGAATCTACCAACATCATTTTTCACAGAATTAGAAAAAAGCTATTCTAATATTCATATGGAAGCAAAAAAGAGCCTGCACAGCCAAAACAATCCTATGCAAAAGTAAGAAGGTCAGAGGCATCACCCTACCCAACTTCAAACTATGCTACAAGGCTACAGTAACCAAAAAACAGTTCTACAAGCAACAATCAAATAACCCCTTTAAAAATAGACAAAAATGCCCATCAATGATAGACTGGATAAAGAAAACGTGGCACATACCATGGAATACTATGCAGCCATAAAAAAGGATGAGATCATGTCCTTTGCAGGGACATGGATGAAGCTAGAAACCATCATTCTCAGCAAACTGACACAGGAACATAAAACTAAACATTGCATGTTATCATTCATAAGTGAGAGTTGAACAATGAGAACACATGGACACAGGGAGAGGACATCACACACTGGGGCCTGTTGAGGGGATGGCTGCTAGGGGAGGGATAGCATTAGGAGAAATAGCTAATATAGATGAGGGGTTTATGGGTGCAGCAAACCACCATGGCACATGTATACCTACATAACAAACCTGCACATTCTGCACATGTATCCCAGAACTTAAAGTATAATAAAAAATAATCTAAAAAAAATAGGCAAAAGACATGAACAGACACATCTCAAAAGAAGACATACAAGCAGTCAACAAACACATGAAAAATGATCAGTATCACTAATAATTAGAGAAATGAAAATCAAGACCACAGTGAGAAACCATCTTACAGCAGTCAGAATGGCTATTATCAAAAAATCAAAACAACAACAACAACAACAAACAGACATTGGTGAGGCTGTGGAGAAAAGGGAACTCTTATATACTGCTGGTGGGAATGTAAATTAGTTTAGGATGTGTGGAAAGAAGTGTAGAAATTTCTCAAAGTACTTAAAACAGAACTACTACTTGATCCATCAATCCCATTACTGGGTATATAACCAAATGAAAATAAATTGTTTACCAAAAAGACCAATGCATTTATATGTTCATCATAGCACTATCTGCAATAGTAAAGACATGGAATCAATCTAGATACCCATCAACAGTGGACTGCATAAAGAAAATGTGGTACATATATACCATGGAATACTATGTAGCCATAAAAAAGAACAAAATCATGTTCCTTTTAGCAACATGGATGCAGCTAGAGAACATTATCCTAAGTGAACTAGTGCAGGAAGAGAAAACCAAATACCACCCGTTCTCACTTTTAAGCAGGAGCTAAATATTGAATACATGTGAACACAAAGGTAGGAACAACAGACAGTGGGGGTTAGTTGAGGGGGCAGAGTGGGAAGGAGCTAGGGTTGAAAAACTACCTATCGGGTACTAACTATGCACACTACGTGGGTGACAGGATTGTTTGTATCCTAAACCTTAGCAACATGCATTTTATTCATCTAACAAACTTGCACATGTACACCCTGAACCGAAAATAAAAGTCAGGAAAGAAACTTATTTCTCATTTCTTTTGCTCTCAAGAGCTGTCAACCCACTACTATCATGAAGACTCTCTCTTTGCTCCTCAATTTCAACTCCATACAAACTTCCTCCACACTCACCCCTGCATGGTTCTTGATTTCCTTGTCCCTCACCTCTCTCTTACAATGTAGGACAGTGGCGTGTGGGCAGCATGGACTCATGGTTGTCGGAAACTTGTGCTCGTGGGAGAGAGAAATAAGGGTATAGGAATTTGGAATCAGAAACCAGACATTCCAACTCTCAGCATAAAATTCCAAATATTTTCTTGCATATGCCCATTTCTGTTCCAAATGAATCCCAGACATAAAGTCAGTTATGAAGTCACATCTGAAAAGATGTGTTTGTCTTTATTTGTCCTGGCATTCAGTAAATATCTCATTAGGTCGCTGCTGAGGAAGGTGTCCTGGAATGGGTGAAGCTTGTGCTAGGTGAGTAAGACTTGATTGGACTGAGAGTCAGACACTCTTAGTCCAATTGTTAAATAAGACATATAAATAACTTACTGTAAGATGTAGTGGAGCAAGACCACCCTGAAAGTTGAAAGGAAGAGGTATCTATTTGGACCATGAGAATTAGGGAAGGCTACAGAGGAGGATTTTGTGCTAGGGTTTGAAGGTTGAATAAGAACTTTTAAAGGTTTTTTTTCTTTCTTTTTTTGCATATAAAGAAATATACACTCACTATATATTTTAAAAATATATAAAAATTAAGAAAATTAAAATAACTTACATTATCTACACTAAAAGATAATCAATGTTTGTATTTGGCATATAAATTCTAGTCTTTTTAATGAACATATATATATACACACATACATGTGTATTTATATTTTTCCTTAGTAGAATTGGAATTAGAAGGTATGTACCCTTTTTTTAACCTACGTTTTTCCATTCTTATACTGTAGAATATTTTCAGGTCACTAAACATTTTGAAAATCACAATTAAAGACCCAGTAGCTCCTATCATATGAATATATAATAATTTATACATTTTTATATTTTTAAAATAAATTCCCTTTGGTTAGACATTCAGATTGCATACAACTTGAAAGGATTATAAACAAACAGCATTAGACATTTTTGTGTTCATCTCGGAAACTGTTCTTAGGATAAGTTCTTAGAAGTGGAACATAGGGATAAAGATTTAGATATTCACAAGCATTCTGGTATCTTTTGCCAAATAGTCTTCCAGAAAATCTGTCCTCAACCATACTCCCATATGCAAGGGTGAACATGACTATGAGAAAGATTTTGCTGGTTAGAGACTAGCACTTCAGTTTATTGAACTACATGGACAAGCATGACTTGAGCCCAACATATTTGGGGAATAATAAAGGTCCCACTATGAAAGAAGCAAAAGGTACTTGGCAGATGTTGCAGGAAGCGAGCATGGAGAGACGGTTGCACGTCATGATAGGAAGTTTGAGATTTACTCTGCAGGCAATTGGGAGCTTTTGAAGAATTCAGAGCCAGAGAAGGCCCCACCCGTGTTCAGTGGGCCTTATCTGACAGCAACATGAAGATAAATCATGCAGCTGGGAAACTGGAGGCACAGACATGGGTTAGGGAGAAATTATAATGACTCAGGTGAGAGGTATAGACATCTGAACAGGCAGTGGTACCAGGGAAGGAGAAGACACAATGGATATGAAATGCCTTAGGAAAGTAAAATCAATGCAATTAGATATACATTTTTCTGTTTGGGTGATGATATTTCTCCAAGGCTGGGAGAGTCCATTAAAGGCAAATTGTGTCAGAGAAAGGGGTTACTTGGGCCTGAGGGATAATGAAGGTGCTGCTCTGGTGGAAATAATGGGCTCTTTGGAGTTAGGCTTGAGTTTGAATCCTTGTTCTGCTCCTTGTTGGATCTGTGACCCAGAGCCAATTCTTTACTGCCTCTGAACCTGAATTTTCTCCTCTCTGAGATGGAGCTAATTCTACTTACATTATAGTTCCATTATGAGAACTATAGATAGTATGTGCCAAGCACCTCCACAGCCACATGGATCCTTGTTCTTTGCTTTCCCCCCAAGGGACCCAAGCCATCTGTTTTATACTGCTGGAGTGAATGAGCAGCAAGTCCTACAAATATGATCTGATTTCATTGTAGTCAGAAGAAAGCTGACTTTTATAACAACTTGTAAGCCTCACCCTAAGCTCTTTGTGTTATCTTTATTAATACTTACTTGCAGCAATCTTCAAAGGAGTGCTGTTATTCCCACTTTAGACCGGGACAATGAAACTTGAAATCCAGACAGCCCTGCTAGAAAATGGCAAAGCTGGGAGTAATAGTTTGCATGAGTTAGACTCACTTTCCACAGGTCCTATTGGTGTGGCTGCAGTGGCAGGAAGAGAAAAGGATTCTTACTGCTAACTCTGCAGTCAGAGAAAAGGTGTGTTTCCTGGTGTTTTAAATCAAACCTTATTTTTAGAGGAGCCATAGAATGTGACAAACCTCTACTTCCTATGCTGTTTCTGTGTGAAGAAAATTCAAGGACTATTTGTTGAGGTAGAGGAAAGAGAAGGTAACAGGAAGGAATAAAGAGGAAGCATTATTCATTTCCCTTTTTGCTTTGATCCAAGATCTCTGGAACAGATCACTTGGAACATGCTGCTTCAGGTGAGATAACCTGATACTTCCTAATCATTTGATGGTGTGTTAATATGTCTTACTAAAAATGTAGTCCTGCTGAAGAGGAGAGCACTGAGTCCAACAAAACTTGTCA
This sequence comes from Cheracebus regulus, assembly GCA_963574635.1. Lineage (NCBI taxonomy): Eukaryota > Metazoa > Chordata > Mammalia > Primates > Pitheciidae > Cheracebus > Cheracebus regulus. The sequence goes on along the minus strand of CAUYQU010012906.1, from coordinate 26,551 downwards.
TTTACAAAAACTAAAGCGGAAGAATGAAAGTGACCACGGAAAAACTCTTTCAAATATAGGCAGTATTTGACATGGAGATTTGGTGTCAAACGGACTAGCATTCAATTCACAGCTTTGCATTCGACTAGCTCTGTGACCTTGGGAACGCCCATCCTGAACCTGTGTTCCTGTAGCTGTAAAATGGAATCCTACATTTATTTAGTGACGGTTTAGCAATAACTATATGCCATGCAGTATTCTAGGCACAGGGCATGCAGTAGAGAAAAAAGAAAACAAGCATCCTTTATTTTTATTTAATATTATTATTATATTATTTTTTATTATTATACTTTAAGTTCTGGGGTACATGTGCAGAACATGCAGATTTGTTATATAGGTATACATGTGCCACAGTGGTTGGCTGCATCCATCAACCCGTCTTTTACATTAGGTGTTTCTCCTAATGTTATCCCTCCCCCAAGTCCCCACCCCTCAACAGGTCCCAATGTGTGATCTTCCCCTCCCTGTGTCCATGTATTCTCATTGTTCAGCTCCCACTAATGAGTGAGAACATGCAGTATTTGGTTTTCTGTTCTTGTGTCAGTTTGCTGAGAATGATGGTTTCCAACTTCATCCATGTCCCTGCCAAGGACATGAACTCATTCTTTTTTATGGCTGCATAGTATTCCATGGTGTATATGTGCCACATTTTCTTTATTCAGTCTATCATTGATGGACATTTGGGTTGATTCCAAGTCTTGGCTATTGTGAACAGTGCTGCAATAAACATAGGTATGCATGTGTCTTTATAATAGAATGATGTATAATCCTTTGAGTATATAACCAGTAATGGGATTGCTGGGTCAAATGGTATTTCTAGTTCTAGATCCTTGAGGAATTGCCACACTGTCTTCCACAGTGGTTGAATTAATCCCACCAACAGTGTAAAAGCATACCTATTTCTCCACATCCTCTCCAGCATCTGTTGTCTCCTGACTTTCTAACGATTACCATTCTAACTGGTATGAAATAGTATCTCATTATGGTTTTGATTTGCATTTCTCTAATGATCAGTGATGATGAGCCTTTTTTCATACGTTTGTTGGCTGTAAAATGTCTTCTTTTGAGAAGTGTCTGTTCATATCCTTCACCCACTTTTTGATGGAGTTGTTTGTTTTTCCTATAAATTTGTTTAAGTTCTTTGTAGATTCTGGATATTAGCCCTTTGTCAGATGGGTTGATTGCATAAATTTTCTCCCATTCTGTAGGTTGCCAGTTCACACTAATGATAGTTTCTTTTGCTGTGCAGAAGCTCTTTAGTTTAATTAGATCCCACTTGCCTATTTTGGCTTTTGTTGACATTGCTTTTTGTGTTTTAGTCATGAAGTCTTTTCCCATGCCTATGTCCTGAATGGTATTGCATATGTTTTCTTCTAGGGTTTTTATGGTTTTAGGTCTATGTTTAAATCTTTAATCCATCTTGAGTTAGTTTTTGTATAAGGTATAAGGAAGAGATCCAGTTTCAGCTTTCTGCATATGGCTAGCCAGTTTTCCCACCATGATTTATTAAATAGGAATTTTTTTCCCTATTGCTTGTTTTTGTCAGATTTGTCAAAGATCAGATTGTTGTAGGTGTGTGGCTTTATTTCTGAGGCCATCAGTCTATATCTCTGTTTTGGTACCAGTACCATGTTGTTTTGATTACTGTAGCCTTGTAGTATAGTTTGAAGTCAGATACAAAGATCCTTTTCTAGTGGTGCTTACATTCAAGTGAGGGAGGAGTCAGAAATAATAAGTAAGGTATATAAAGCTAAAACATGTAATACATTAGGTAGTGATAAGTGATAGTAATAAAAAATTAAAAGGAAAGGAAGATGTGTATTTTCGTGTGGAGGAAGGGTAGTTAGAATTTTAGGATGCCCAGGGTAGGTCTCAATGAGAAAGTGATTTTTTTATGTAAAGAGACTAAAGAAGTGAAGGAACAACCTATGTAGATGGCTGGGGATGATAGTAGGTGGTTATATACATAGGCTTGTTATTTAGGGGAAAGTTCCAAGCTACAGATGTAATTTAGAAGTCATCGCCTCATAGATGATATTATAATTAAAGCCACTGAGGTTGAATGAGGTCACCAGGGAGTGATTTGTAGACAGAAAAAAACTGGCCCAAATACTGAGACCTACAGCATGTCATTATGTGCAAGTATAAGAGAAAGAAGATGCCTGTAAATGAGACTGAGAAGGAATAGCAATCATGTAAGAGGATGACCATGTGAGTGCAGTGTCCTGGAATCAAAATGAAAATGTGTGTTAAGGCAGAAAATACTGTTGATATACTAAATAAGTAAGATGAAGACTGAGAAAGGAAATCTGGCATTAGAAACATGGTGGTCATAGGTGTCCTTTGGAAAAGCTGTTTTGGTGGAGTGCTGGGGACAAAATCCTGCTTGGAGTGGGTGCAAGAGAGTAAGGAAACAAAGGAAGAAGAGTATGTCTAGACAACTTGTTTGAGAAGCTCTGATATCAAGGGAAGGAGAGAGAGAAATGTGGCTATGATGGAGACAACATAGCATCAGGACAGGAGTTCTATTTATTATTCTGACGGGGAAAATAGTCCCAAATATGTCTCCATGTCAGTGGAAAAAATCTAGTAGAGCAGGAAAAACAGATGATGTTTCTGAATAATGAAATAGTATCTAGAGAGAATTGGGATAACAATAATAACCATAAAATTATAACTGATCTTTTAAATTAAATACCTTCTGTGAGTCAGGTTTCTGTCCTTGGCCCTTTGCATTTATTATCATCCTCTAAATGCCCTGCTTATCATTCCCATTTTACAGACAAGGAAACCGGGGCTTGGAATATTAGTTATCATGCTCTAGAGCAAGGTTCTCAAGTTCTAATGTGTGTACACATCACCCGGGGATTTTGTTAAAATGCAGATTTTGATTCAATAGGTCTGAGCAGGGTCCTGAGAATCTGCATTCCTAATTTGCTCCCAGGTGATGCAGATGGTGCTGGACTGCACAACGACTATATGGAGTCTAGAAAAGGTCACATGGACTGTACTGAATTTCTGGCCTGTTCGACAAAAATCCCAAGTCCCTTTTACAGGTGCCGTGTGTCCTCCCATGATATTGGTTGGGTTACAAATTAGAAAAACCAAAGTGAAAGAGAAACCAAGGAAACCCAAAGAGAAACCCAGGGAGGAAGGAAAACCACCACTTTTTTTTTCTTGCTGTTTTGTTGGAAGAATCCTGAGGAAAGTGGCACAGGCAGATTTGGGTCACCAAAGCATATGCTCATTATTAGCCCATTGGAAGGACCAAGTTTCCCCCCCGGGCCATCTCAGAAGAGTGTCTGGGCCAGATGGGCTTTTTCTTCCCTCCCCTTCCCTCCCCTCCTTTTTTTCTCCTTTCCCTTCTCCTTTCCCTTCTCCTTTCCCTTCTCCTTTCCCCTCTCCTTTCCCTTCTCCTTTCCTTTCTCCTTTCCCGTCTCCTTCTCCTTTCCTTTCTCAGCCTTCTGAATATCTGAGACTATAGGCACACACCACTGCAGCTGGCTAGTCTTAAATTTATTATTATTTTTTTTTGTAGAAATGAGGTCTTGCTATGTTGCCCAGGATGGCCTCGAACTCCTGAGCTCAAACGATCCTCTCATCGTGTGCTGAGATTACAAGCCTGAGCTACCACACCCAGCCAGACAGGCTTTTCTAGTCATGATGAAGTGTCAGCTCGTTCCAATTCATTCCCTGCCTCGGTAGTATAATATATCAAAGTTAGTCCCACATCTAGACTCGAATGGAAAAACAGCTTTATTGTAGTCCAGCTTGAAAACTTGCTCCTTGCATCAGCAAGGTGGGCACTCAGATTTGGGAGTTAGGCGTAATCAGTTTTATATCTTGGCCCTGCTATTTATTAAATGTGTGATCTGAGCACATTTTGAACCTACAGTTTGGTGCAAAAGTAATTGCAGTTTTGCCATCACTTAATGGCAAAAAACACAATTACTTTTGTACCAACCTAATATATTCTCATCTCTAAAATGGAGATAATGCTCTCTAATTTACAAATAAGTAGTACCGATTCATGTTAAAAGCATGGCCATTGGAAGGATTAATATAAGAGCTTAAATCGTAAGGCTATAATTTCCCAGTTGTGTTTTTAACTCCCATAAGCCTTAGTGTTTCTCATCTGTAAAACTGGGAGATTAACCTTACTTCCTAAGATTCGTGTTCCAACAAATGAGATGTTCTATGTAGAGATCAATACATGTTGGCTCTTATCATTAATATTAATGCTCTTTGTTACAGGGCTTTTGTGAGAAGCGATTGAGACACAGATGTGAGAACACACAGTACGGCATCTTTCATGGAGGAGGCACCCTGTACGTCTTTATTTTCCTTTCCTCCTTATCTCTGGGGTTATTACATGAAGTTTGTTAATAGAAAACAATTTTAAAAGAAGCATCTTAAGTATCCAGAATCTAGCAATGAAGTTAATTTAGCCTTTAGCCTGAGGCATAACTGAAGAATAGAAGGAATTCAAAGGAACAATAAATAATTTTTTTTCCTTGGGCAATAGGAAATACCAAAAGGATGAGGTAAAGCCATCTTGTAGAAGTGTCTGTCTGTGCACTTTATTTAAACTACCTTGAAATATCACTATTTCAACTCCTAGATCTTCAGATGTTATATGGAAAGGCATATTTAGCATTTTAAATCTATTTTAGAGAACTAAAAACCATTAAAATTCACATAAGGGCATAATTTGATTTTATCACTAATGACTGCAAGCAACATAGTATTTTAAGATGATCTTTAAGAGAAAAAATTGCAAAGCTTATCAACTATTTCATCATCGTAAAGTGCCTAGCCACCATGTATAGGCATTGTAACCAAAATAAAATAAACATGGTCTCTGTCTTCCACGAAATTGCAGAAATGTGGAGGTTATGAGTAAGCAAAGAATGAGGTAGAAAACTGAAAGGTTCTTAGGCTAAATGTAAATACACTAACAGCTCAGAACAAAATTATTTCAAGGAAATTTCATAGAGAGGATAACAGGTGGCTTCAGTCTTAAGGGTTAGATAGGATACAGAAATGAATCATCAGAATCCTCTCAATTTGCAAACTTGGATTTATGAATTCACATGTACTAATTACACAAACTCTTTGAGTCACAGGAGGTTTTGAAGATAAAGATCCTTATTTAATAATAACAAATGATTTCCACTGTGGAGAGATTCCACTGAATTAGGTACTATGCTCAGAATAATCTTCTGGAATACTGTCCTTCTGAGATGGAAAATGAAATGAATTTCTGACATGCACACATAAGAGCGCTTCAGTTTATCATCATCAAAACTCACCTTTGGTGACATGATAGTATTTGTTTCTAAAACAGCATGCCATTTCTCTCCTCTGTGCTTGTGCCCCAACTATTCCTTCTGCCAAGAATGTCCTTTCCCTACTTCTTTTTTTTCCTTCAACATTTATTTTAATTTCTGGGGTACATGTGCAGGATGGGCAGGTTTGTTACATAGGTAAAAGTGTGCCATAGTGGTTTGCTGCACAGATTATCCCATCACCTAAGTATTTAAACCCAGTATCCATTGGCTATTTTTCCTGATGCTCTCCCTCCCCAACCCCTCCCTCCAACAGGTCCCAGTGTATGTTGTTCCCCTCCCTGTGTCCATGTGCTCTTATCATTCAGCTTCCACTTACAAGTGAGAATATGTGGTGTTTTGGTTTTCTGTTCCTGAATTAATTTGCTGAGGATAATGGCTTCCAGCTCCATCCATGTTCTTGCAAAGGACATAATCTCATTTTTTTTATGGTTGCATAATATTCCATGGTACATATGTACCACATTTTCTTTATCCACTCTTTTACTGATGGGCATTTAGGCTGATTCCATATCTTTAATATTGTGATATTGTGAATAGCAATAAACTTAAATCTCATTATTCTAATTTTGCATATCATTGCTTAATATTTTAGTTCATTTTTATTATTATTGTGTTTATTTAAAAATTATTTACTTTTGCCAAAGAACAACAGACTATATATGGATGGGTTTAATTCTGAGCTTTCTATTTTGTTCCATTCATCTATTGATGTTTAATCTACCCATAATAAAGTTTACCAATTTTAAGTATACAAGTTTACAAATGTATGCAATCATTTAATCACTACCACAGACATAGCATAGAATATATCTTTACCCGACATCGTTTTCTTATGCTCATTACAGTTACAACTCATTCATCATGGTCCCGGGAAACCACTGATTTGCTTCCTACCACTATTGATGAGATTCATCTTTTCTAGAGCTTCACAAAAATCAAATAATCCATTATGTATTGTTTTGTGTCTAACTCCATTCACATAGTTTAATATTGTTGAGAGCCATCCATGTTGTGTGTATCAATTTTTTTATTACCAAGAATTCCATGATACAAATATACCAATACCACAAATATTCTTATTCATGAATCAATTGATAAACATTTGAGTTATTTCCAGTTTGGGGATATTATGAATAAAGCTGGTATGCATTTATAAACAATTTTTTGAGTGGACATAAGCATTTCTCTTGGATAATTACATAGGAGTTGAATTGCTGAGCTTTATGGCAAGTGTGTGTGTTTTTTAAAAAAACATTATCCCCATAATTCTAATCAGTTGGCATATTAATATTACATATGCTTTAAAAATACAAATATTTTCAAAGCTGTGTTGCACAGTGTGATATCGAGAGTGTGGAGGTAAGTCAGGTAAGTGTAAGTTTATTTTTATAAGAAACTTCTAAACTGCTTTTAAAAGTCAGTTGTACCATTTTGCATATCCATCTGCAAAATACGAGAGTTCCAATTGCTCTACATCCTCATTAATCCTTGAAATTATCAGCCTTTTTAATTTTTAGCTGTTCTGTGGCTGTAGGGTGGTATTTGTGGTTTTAAAATGAAATTTCCTCAAGACTAGTCATGTGGAGAATCTTTTTCTGTCCTATGACCATTCATATACTTTCTTTTTGTTGCCCAGGCTGGAGTGCAGTGGTGTTCTCTTGGTTCACTGCAACCTCCGCCTCCTGGGTTCAAGTGATTCTCATGCCTCAGCTTCCTGAGTAGATGGGATTACAGGTGCGCACCAACACACCCAGCTAATTTTTTTGTATTTTAGTAAAGATGGGGTTTCACCGACGTTGACCAGACTGGTCTTGAACTCCTGACCTCAGGTGATCCGCTTGCCGTGGCCTCCCAAAGTGCTGGGATTATAGGCGTAAGGCACCAAGCCCAGTCTCATATACTTTCCTTTATGAAGTGTCTATTCAATTTTTTTGTATTTTAAAAAATGTGTTTTTCTTCTTATTATTGAGTTATAAGGATTGAGTATTCTTATTATGGATATTTTCTGTCTTGGTAGAGTGCCTTTGTGTTTTCTTAATAGTGTCTTTCATGAAGAATAAGTTTTACATTTTGGTGAAGTCAATTGTATTGGTGTTTTCTTTTATGGTTGTGGTGATTGGGTCCTATCTAAGAAATTCTAACCCTATTTTGCAAAGATTTTCTAAAAATTCTATAAAATTTATATTTTATGTAATAAAAATAATTTCCTTTGTAAAATGACAGATTTATAATTTATAAAATTATAGATTTATAATTTATGAGCTCCTGCCCTTTATAAATTTATAATATATAAATTATATTTATAAATTGTAACGTTTTATAATTTTATAATTTTAAATTCTAAATGTAAATTTTGGATTTATATTAAGTTAATTATTGTGCATGTTGTGAGGCAAGGGTTGAAGTTTGTTGTTTCTCATATAGAGATTTAAGTTTTTCAGCACCATTTTAAAAAAAGACAGCCCTTTCTCCATTTCCCCATTTCCTAGCTGGTCTAAAGTTAAGACTGTATACATGTGTGCATCTATTTCTGGACTTTCCATTCTGCTCCGTTGACCTATTTGCTTATTCTGTCATCAACACCACACTCGATTTCTGTAATTGTGTAGTTAACTTTTAATCAGGTATATACATCTTAATACTTTGTCCTATTCTTTCTAAATAGTTTAGGGTCTTCTGGGCCTTTTAAAAATGCTATATAAATCTTAGAATCAGTTTGTCAGCTTCTGTTAAAAAAAGAAAAAGCTTGCTAGGATTTTGATTTAATTTTGATTAGTGATCCAATTTTACTTTTTAAAAATATGGATGGCCGGGCGCGGTGGCTCATGCCTATAATCCTAGCACTTTGGGAGGCCGAGGCGGGTGGATCACGAGGTCAAGAGATCGAGACCATCGTGGTCAACATAGTGAAACCCCGTCTCTACTAAAAACACAAAAATTAGCTGGGCATGGGGGCACACGCCTGTAGTCCCAGCTACTCGGGAGGCTGAGGCAGGAGAATTGCTTGAACTCAGGAGGCGGACGTTGCGGTGAGCCGAGATCGCACTATTGCATTCCAGCCTGGGTGAGAAGACCGAAACTCTGTCTCAAAAAAAATCTATATATCTATATATCTATAGATATAGATGTAGATATAGAGATAACAATTTTCCCAGCACACTTAAAAAAAACTATCCACCCTGATTTTCACAGCCACATATATCTAGGCAATCTATTGTTTCATTCACACTTTTCCGGTTTTCTTCCACTAATAATACATGTTTTTGAGAATTACAATTTTATAATAATTCTAGCTATCTAGTAAGGGCCATTGCCCCTCTTTTTTCTTTTATTTTTAGGACTGTTTTGACCATATGTAGCATTTTTACTTTTCACATTACATTGTCAGTTTCTAAAAAGTAAATGCCCCAAAACAAATAATAAAAACCTATTTGTATTCTGATTAGTATGACTTTAAATTCCTAGATGAATTTGGAGAAGAATGAACTTCTTTATTGTATTACATCTTCTAATGCACTGAACCTGTTTTTTCTCTTAATTTATTTAAGCCTTTAAAAACACTTTTGAATAATGTTTTAATTTTTCCCCATAAATATCGTACACGTTTTTTTGCTAGCTGTACTATTAGGTATTTTACATTCCTGAAAGTTATTGTAAATGACAATGTTTTTTCTTAAAGTTATAGTTTCTGTGTGTTGTATAGAAATGCAAACAATTTATTATTCTGATTTTACAATTAGCTAAACTCTTGTAAATTCATTTTTCCTCTTTAAAAAATTTTCCAAGCCACTTAATCAGTCCAACTCTGATAAATTCAAATAATAATTTTAAAGATTCCTTGGATTTCTAAGATTATAATTTTATCACCTAATTAAAGAGATTTTATTTTGTTCTTTGTAATCTATAGCCTTTTATTTTCTTACTAGATTGGTTAGGACTTCTAATACAACATTGAAAAGAAAAGATGCTGATAGAAAGTACCCTTGCTTTATTCTGATCTAAAAGGAAAAGTTTTCAGCACTTTACTATTAAATATGTTTACTTTACCTATCCTTAGTGCTGAACTGACCTAAGTCTATTTGGTCAGGTACAAGGTTTAGGACAGGTTATATAAACTGTTTTGAATCTGCTTATAAATATATATTTGCTTAATACTTTTCTGTAATTGTGATCAAATTTGGTTTTAGATTTACTTTAATTATGTGCAAGAATGTTGACTTTTATCGGAAGGGTTTTTCTGCATTAAGTTGATCAAATAACTTTTCTTTTTAAATTTATTAATTGTAGTAAATTACACTAATTGATATTTTAATATTAATCCAACTTAACATTCCTGGGGTAAACAGAACTTGGTCATCACATATTAATTGTTATTGCATTATAATAAGTTATACATTATACATTACTATATTTGTTATATTTCATTTAGAATTTTTACATCTATCTCCATAAGTAGGATTGACCTATAATTCTTCCTCTGTCACCCAGGCTGGAGTGCAGTGGCGTGATCATAGCTCACTGTTTTGAGATGTCAAAAGCTGACTCCCTAAACCTTATCAACACGACCCCCCAAGAGAAAAAGCTGACAGTTTGATGAGACAAATGCTTACAGCAGTATACTAACTCTGCAAAGCTTTAGCAATGTCTCTGAAGATAGGAGGTAAGGGCAAAATTTATTGAATTGAAAGTTGATTTAAGAAGACTCTTTCAAAGGTAGTAAAGGCTGGCTAATTAGGATTGGGTAAACATCAGATGTAACTGTTCAGCACGGGTAAAGACTAGAAAGGATTCAAACAACTGCAGGGTGCAAACTGTCTGTTGATGTTTACTATTGAAAAGTTACTGGGTCTTTTAGGAACTTTCTATAATAAAGAATCAGAAAACCATGTGCCTGAGCAAGATATTCCTAGAAGGCAAAAGTCATTTTAATGAAGACAAAGGGATAGCACCCAGTCATGATAACATAGCCCATGAGGTGTGGTTTTGATTCATAGTGTCCAGGCTGAGTGTAAGATAGTGTCTATTCTTTGGAGCTTGCTGTCAAGATTGTGCAACATTGATAAAATGAGCTGCGAAGTGCTCCTTAATTTTCTACAGTATGACATAGTTTGTGTAAAATTATAATTATGCATTATTTCAGTATTTGTGAATATTTCCCTTCTAAAATTGTCTAGGACAGGCATGTTCTTTGTAGGAAGATTTGTTAGCTTTGATTTAATTTTCATGTTTTCTGTTCTTTAATCTTTCTAAAAAAATAAATCTTATTTTTTAGAGTGGTTTTAGATTCACAGGAAAATTAGGTAAAAAGTCAGAAATCTCCCATATATCCCCAGGACCCTCCATACCATACCCATTATGGACTCAACATCACACACCAGAGTACTACATTTTTTTTACAATTGATGAATCTGCATTGACACATCATTATCATCCAAATCCCATAGTTTACATTAGAAATCACTTTTGATGTGCATTCTGTGGGCTTGGGTAAATGCATGATGACATGTATCCAGCACCATGATTTCACTGTTCTAAAAATCCCCTGTGCTTTCTTATTCTGATAATATGGTAATTACTTTGCCCTGGTAATCACTGATTTTTTTTTTTTTTTTTTGAGACAGAATCTCACTCTGTCACTCAGGCTGGAGTGCACTGGTACAATCTCGGCTTAATGCAGCCTGCACTTCCTGGGTTCAAGCAGTTCTCCCGCCTTAGCCTCCAGAGTAGCTGGTACTACAGGTGTGCAACACCACACCTGGCGATTTTTTTTTAATTTTAGTAGAGATGGGGTTTTGCCATGTTGGCTAGGCTGGTCTCGAACTCCTGAACTCTAGTGATCCGCCTACCTCAGCTTCCCAAAGTGCTGGAATTACAAGCGTGAGCCACTACACCTGGCCATCACTGATCTTTTTACTGTCTCCATAGTTTTGCCTTCTCCAAGATGTCATGCAACTGGAATTATTTAGCCTTCTCAGATTGGCTTCTTTCACTTAGTTATAAATATTTAAGGTTTCTTTGTGTCTTTTCATGGTTTGATCGCACATTTCTTTTTAGTGCTGTGTAATATTCCATTGTCTTGATTCACCACAGAATTTCTATCTCTTCACTACTGTAGGACATCTTGGTTGTGTTCAAGCTTAAGCAATGTTATAATTGCCAAATGACCCATCTAAAGCTGCCATAAACATCTATGTGCAGGTTTTTGTATGTCAGTTTTCATCTCATTTGGGTAAATTGCAAAGAACACCATTGCTGGATCTATGGTAAGAGTATGGTTAGTTTTATAAGAAACTGCCCAACTGATTTTCACCAGAATTAAATGAGAGTTCCTGTTACTTTACATCCTCACCAGCATTTGATGTTGTCAGTGCTTTGGATTTTGGCCATTATAATAGATATGTAATGGTATTAATATCTTAATATTGTTTCAATTTACATTTCTCTAATTACATGATATTTGAGAATCTTTTCATATGCTTATTTATTATTTGCATATCATCTTTGGTGAGGTGTCTGTTCAGATCTTTTTCATTTAAATTTGTTTTTAATTGTAGAATTTTAAAAGTTCTTTGTGTGTTTTGGATAACAATTCTTTATCAGGTATATCTTCTCCAAATATTCTCTCCCAGTTGTTGCTTGTCTCAATCTCTTGACAGTGTCTTTTGCAGAGAAGTTTTTAATTTTAATGAAGTTCAGTTTATCAGTTATTTCTTTCACAGATTGCATCTTTGATATCGTATCTGAAATGTTATCACCATACCTCAGGTCATCTAGATTTTCTCCTATGCTATCTTCTAAGGAGTTTTATAATTTTGTGCTTTATATTTAGGTCTATGATCCATTTTGTGTTAATTTTTGTGAAGAGTGTAGGGTGTATATCTAGGGTTTTTTTTTTTCATGTAGATGTTCAATTGTTTCAGCACTATTTGTCCTATTTTCTTTTAAGCTTAACTATGTATTTAAAAGGATCCTTATTTGATTTTCCCATCATTTTCAGCTATTTTAAAGGGGGAAGTTTTTCAGTGTGTCTATTTCATCATGGTGCTGGAAAAGAAAGTCCCCTAAAAATGTTCATTGAAATGAATAAGGCACATGACTAGAAAACATACTGGAAATTGAGTTTGTTAGGAAAAAAAAAAAGATGAATTAGCAGATTCAGCAGTTTTCTAGTTTTACATATAATTTGATTTCCAAGATTTCATCAGCATGCATTCTGTTTTACATGAAACCACAGACACACCATAGTGTTACTCAACCTTAGCCATGGGCATGATTTTCTTGGGTTAGGTCCAGGCCCAACATCTGTGGTGAGTTCAGATCCTGTTTGTGGCTGGACCATGGCTGGTTGTATCAGTGGTATGGGATCAGGAAATGGTGGTTATCTGGCCCACAGAAAGAAGATACCAGTAAAAAGACCTGCCATGTTGTTCCAAAGAAAGAATTATCACTGTTAAAAGTTAATTTTCAAAAAAAGGATAAAGGACAATGGATAAGAGGATCATGGCTCTTATAGAAATGAAAATGAGCATGTGTTAAATATCTTATTTAACTCATACAGTTATAACTATATAAATGTTCTAAGTAGTTCAAAGAAGCAGTCACAAAAGCATACTTTTATATTAAGTAAAGGAATGCTGAAATGAATGTGCATGAGGAGGCAACACTAATTTCTTCCTCGTTGGAGAGGGAAGCCAATTAAACCTCTACTAGACAGGACAACATTGCAGGTCTATAAACACAAAATTATTTCTGTCAGTTATTAATATTTTTCAGATTTGTGAAGTAATTTCTGCAGAATTACATTAAGATATCCTAGAAGAGTATACTGTAGACAACATGTAGTTTTCTGTTGAATCACAAATTTTTTCTTTCATACCACTAACGACAGATTCATTATTTTAAGAAAATGTGTCAATCCATAAAATGAGGGTAATTTACTAAAAAGTAAGCTCCTTCTATCCCTGTGAATTTAGTTTTCTGAAGTATGACTGATCCACAAACCTGGTTTAAGTGAAATGGAGAAGGAAATAAGAATACTGTCTCATCCACCTGTTTCCCCTGCTGTTTCTGCCTGCTAGAACTCTCAACCACAGAGTCTCATCCACCTATATTGGTACATATTGAACATTTTGGACCACACACATAGTATGCGTATGTGTATTGCAACACAGTGCAAGCACACACACAGCTGAAATAGAAGTTACAAAACAGTTACAAAACAAATTCTACCTTTATTATGCAGAATACTGTCTTATAGTTTCTTTTACAACCAATATTTTATATAATGATGGTTGTGACCCACAAAATTAATGCTGAGACCCACGAGTGAAGTGATTTTTAACTTTCCCTGTGCATTACTGTTATCCACAAAGCTTTCAGAAGACAGATGCCTGAGGTGTAATTCCCAAAGAGTATAATATAAATGCTCTGGCTGTGACCTGAGCATCTGTATTAATAAAAGTCTCTCTGGCGATTTGCAGAATAGTCAATATTGAGAATTATTGCCCTAAACAGAGCCACATGTGCCTACCCCTTTTCTGGGTATGCCTGGCTTGTATTTGAAGCTTAAAAAGTATTAGCAATGGAGTGTGGTAATTAGATAAATCAATCCTTGCTAAAAGGATAAAATAATCATTTTGCCTTAAGGAAAGGCAAAGTAAACCTATTCTTTTAGATGATTTTTATGGAATAATTCTAATTATTGTAATTTTCAAGTGACCGCCTGAGGCAACCCAAACAAAACTTCTCATTATTAATTTCTCTAACATTATTGAATGTTCTTTTTAAGCCAAGCTTCTTACATCTGATCTACAACTTCTATTATCAAAATTGTGCCCTGTTTGACCTCCTAAATTTCCTGTCTGTCATGATTAGAACTCAACTCTTTGCATAAATCCTAGAAGTTTATTCTTGATCTTCCACCTGCAGTTTTCTTGACTAGTCAAACTCAACCTCCCTGTGTTTCAGTTTTTTCATCAAATAATTTAAATTATTTCTGCCTTCTCACTCTTACAGTATTGTTTGATAAGACTTGTAAATTGTGACAAGACTAAAACTGGTAATAAAACACCTAACCTTTTCAGAAGCTCCCTAATTTACTTTCATGCCTCCAGGCAATAACATTTTTATAGGACATTGACTATGCATCAGCAAATATTTCAGGAATTGGTTTACGAAGGTAACTAGGATATAATTTTTCATGCCAAGTTGTTCACAGGTGGAGCAATAGCCAGGGAAACAATGGCAGTCCAATAAGGTAACTGCCAGCCTAGAGTTGTGCTCCCCACATGATCTCACTTAAGGGGATGTGGGTTGAGTTTCCTTGGGAGCATCACTGAAGTCTTCTCAGGGAAGCCTGTTCTAAGATGCTTAGGGCTCTGAGCTGATCACACTGGTCACACACACTCATTTAAAAACCTGTCTGAGCACTGAAGCTGAGCAGCAGTCAGTGAAATTTTCTTTTCCCTACTATCTGTTTATGGTGAGGTTTTCTTCAACCACTGGGTTTTCTTCATCGAAACTCTATTTTGATTCCAAGCTATTATATCATCTTTTAATCTTTGACACTTTAAACAAACTAGAAATGTCTTTCTTGGCAGGGATAATGGCTTCTTAAAGCACAGGGCCAGGGTGACTGATCAAATACCATCTCTCCACTTTAAAGCCATCCTGTCTCAGAATGTTGTCTCTCATTTTTAAACCAACTCTGGAGTGGAGTTTAATCGAGTCAGCTGTGCTTCTACAAAATAAAAGATGACTGGATTACTATGTCAGATCAAATAGTAATAAAACTCATTTAGATGGGGCTTTTGTTTAAAGACTTTAGCCATTTCGTAAATGATCCTTAATTCTCTTCAAAATTTAATTTAATTCTCCATATACTGTCTGTGTCATGCACGGAGTTGGTTTCAGAAAACTTGTCTTTTAGATACTAATTTGAGATTAGGGTTCCATGCAGTGTCATATGGCCAGAAGACTCAGATATAACTAAATTCCACCTTTTAAGTCACAGAGATTGAATCACAGCTGAGGAACAAGGACAGGAAAAGAAAAAAATTTAATTTAATCTTATCTAGGGTCCAAAACCATAATCCATACAGCCCTGGTAACCTAGACTTGAGAAAGTGGTTTAGCTAGCGTGCTAAACAACCTCTTTCTTGTTTCTAAACCCAAATACTAGTCTAACACCCCAAGTTATATTTGTCTTCTTTGCTGACAAACAGGGGCCACTGCCCTTCAGGAGAAATCTTCACCGGCTAACTCATTACTGGGGTGGCATAGGGTGTTCTAATAGATGTTCTCATAGGTGCCATGCTACAGAACAGTATAGAAGGGACTAATGTTTCTAAAAGTAAGCCATGAAAGCTGAAACACTTTTATTTATAGTTGCATGTATATTTTAATATATTAGGAAATACATGGGCAGATTATCAAACCTGTGATTTCACAAATGAGGCTAACCACATTTAAATGAAAGAAGTGAATAAATTAAAATATATTAAGCAAATACGATTACAAATGGGAGGTGATATGAAAGCTTCAAAGTCATCATTGAGGGTTCAGCTTGTAATGTGACATGGTCTGGTTTCAAATCCTAGCTTCACTGTTTACTAAGTGTATTGCTTTGAATAAGCCATGTGGGTTTTCAAATCCTCAGTCTCCTCAGTTGTAAAATGGAGAAAATATCACCTACTTCCTAAGTTGTTATGAGGATTAAATGAACATATAAAATACTTTGCACTGTTTCTGTCACATAGTAAAGGCTCAGTACACGAAAGGCAGTGCCATTATGATCATTAACCTAATTACTTTCAAAAATACATCTTTACTGAGCTAATAAGGATTAAACATTGTCTAAGACTCAGAGACCAAAGAAATAAGTAAGACATGATCCCCATTTTCAAGATGCTCAAAATCTTGAGAAAAATAAAAAGATGTGTATAAACCATTAGAAATTACTGTGTAGAATAATAGTACCAGTGTGCACTGGTATTGCCTAACAACCAGCAATATGGGGGTCGGGGGAATACATGTATACATACATATAATTATGATAAATTTTACTAATATAAAGGATGTGTAGCACACAATTTACCAATAATAAAATATTCAATAATTTTTATTGTAATTTTTATATAACCAATTTATTCTCAAAGAATGTTTTTATTGGTTTTTATCTGAACTCTTGTATCCATCATTAACTTCTGGTTACAACTGACAAAAGAAGGTAGCTTTGATATGAATGCTTGTTGATATCTTCATGTACATTAGTGCATGAGATGAAAGTGAAAAAACAATGACATATGTTAGAACCTCACTCATTCACCAATTTTGTGGACGGCTTTCTTGCTGAATTGTTTTCAGAGTAATATAGGAATATTTCCTAACTGTTGGTACTATTCACAACGTAAAATCTGTGACCCATTTTTAAGTTTAATCTGCATAGTTAATGTTTCTTCATTGCTTTCTTAAGTATCAACCAAATATTTTCAAATTAAAACCAAAACTACCCCATCATCCAAATCCACCTTGATTATATGAAAAAGTTTTATTAGAACACAAGCATACTTATTTGTTTTTATGTTGTCTGTGTTTTTAGTTGTAGCTACTTCCAACCTACAACTACACAGTTTAGTGGATGCAATAGAGATCGCCTGTAAAGTCTAAAATATTTATTACCTGGCTCTTTATAGAAAAAGTTTATTAATCCATGATATAGACAATCAACAAAATGATAAATCACATTCTGTTCTATAGCGCTTGACAATTTACTTGTTGTAAATACTCCAAGGCCAATTTTAAACTACCTACATGACATCGCTAAACATGGAATTGAGAAGAGATGCAAAGTAGTTTATGATGATATATTTTCACCATATAGTTATGATCAGCATAAATAATCACAGAGGCATAGATAACAGTAAGACAGAGTGAAATAATCACAAAGTAATGAGTTTTAAAATATAATTAATTTTAAGCTTATACAATTTGTTCTTTCATAATGGTTAGGTTTAACAACTGACTTGCAAAATTCTTGATCATTTATAATCGGCTCTCATGATCTGATATAATGTGGCTTCAGCACACCACTGTAAATAGCACCCTTGTGCATGGGGAATTACTGGTGCAGAGGGGAGAGTTGCCTACTTTTGGATTTGTGTTACATTTGTCTGTCTAGTAATTAGAAACAACTTCAAAGGAGGAAAATGGGAGGAAGGAAAGAATGCAGAATCCTTAAAGAATGAGTAGGAGTTAGACTGAATAAATGTTCTTTTTTATGAACATTCTCAAAATGAATAAAAATTCATAAAAATGAACATTTGTTGAGAACATACAGCCATTGGCTCAAAGCTAGAGACACAAAGATGAGTACGACACAAGCCTCGTTTTTAGAGTTCACAACTAATGGAAGAGGTAAATAGTAAAAAAGATGCCACACAAAAACACTTCTGAGGCAAAGCATTAAATGCTACAATAGAAATAGGTTTTCAAAATGTTATAAGAACATAGAGAAGGAAGGGATTAATTGTCTGGAAGGATTAAGAGTTTTGGACAATCCTTTAGGTTACATTGTATATTTGCATATCACTTTCTCCTTCCAAATTAATTGTCTCATTGTCTTTGAAAAGGCTATGGGCTTCCCATATTTCTTGCCTTTTACTCTTCATTTGATCTGGCTGCTCTTACCCCATCTGCCTATCCAAATTTGAACCACACTCCTTAAGACTCAGTTAAAATCTGACCTCCTTCCTGAAACTTTCACTGGCCTTCCCCAAGCAACAGCTCTGCGTGCCCGCTTTGAGCTCCAGCAGCATTTGCTGACTATAAAGTTCTCTTGAGTATTTTGTAATCATCAACTGTGTGCATCAGTGTAAGGTGTGCTGAATCTACCACAAACACTGCTGACACCTGAGTCAATAGAAGTCAGAATTCTAGGATCCTGTTACATATGACTGACTGAAAAAAAAGGATTTGTAAATTTTTGCAATGTTGTGAACTCTCTCCATGTTAATGAATATAAGTATGTGGCAGAATATGAACCCAAAACGTGAGGATTTACAAAAGGGTCTGAGGCCAGGAGAAGGCTGTACAGTATGGTAGGCAGAAGACAGGTTTTAGCCACAAGGGGGCCTGTGCTTAAATTCCTGCCCTTTCATTTCTTAGCTGTATGTCCTAGGATGAATTATTTAACTTTTTGGAGGCTTTTTTTCCTTTATCTGGAAATGGGAGATAATACAACTATCTCACATGACTGCTGTGAGGATTACTAGAAACAGGAGGAAATGGATTGGCTGACGCTCATTTTTCTGCCCGTTGTGTCTCGCACTAAATTAGTTTGTAATATGTATTTGTTGAGTCAGCTCTCAGTTATTACTATGAAATAAGTTAGAAACCTCATTACTTATCACTGCAGTGGAGTAGATAAATGGACATTTCCTCCATTCATGTGACCACAGTAACAACTTACGTTTATAACTGATGAAGGAAATAAAACCCATGTTAAAAGAAGAAGTGAAATCTAGGACTCAGTGGATTTGTTAACATGATCTGGTTCCTTCCTATGGTCACTCACTTTAGCTACGTCCGGACCATTTCCTAAAGTCTCAGTGTACTGAGTTTTCCATCTTCTGGGGATTCTGTCCTTTCCAAGTTGTCTACGCTTGCAGAATTTGCAAGTAGTAGGCCAGTCTGAATTGCCTGCAGTGAGGAATGGAGAGAAAGGTGTATTTTTTAGGCACACAGTACTCTTTTCTATGCAGGTTGTTTCTGGAATTATTATGTGCATTGGAAACACAGGGGGACCAAAGCAGTCATTATAAAGATTAAGACCTGTTATACATTCCTCCTTAATATCTTTTCATTGGTGACAACTTTTAAGAGCTGACATCTACTTACTGAGTCAGGGCTAGGATTAGGTCACTATGTGGCAGGCAGAACAAAGGTCCCCCAAAAGCATCTACATCCTAATCCCCAGAACCTGTGAATAAGTTACCTTTCATGGCAGTTGTGATTAAGTTTAAGAATCTTAACATAGGGAGAGTATCTTAGATTATGTAAGTGGGCCTAGTATAATCACAAAGATCTGCAAAAGTGGGAGAGGCAAGAGAGTCAGAGGAGAAGTCAGGATGGAAGCAGAGACTGGAGTGATGTCATGACTGGCTTTGAAGCTGGAGGAAGGGGCAACAAGGCAGCAAATGTAGGCAGCCTCCAGAAACCGGAAAGGGAAGTAAACAGTTTGCTTCCTAGAGCCTGCAGAAAGAGTGCAGTCCTGCCTGCACATTGGCTTTAGGCCGGTAAGACTCATTTTGGATTTCTAACATCCAGAATGGTAGGATAATAAATTTGTGTTGTTTTCAAGTCACTAAATTTGTGATGATTTGTTATATAGCAACTGGAAACAAATACACCAAGCCTTCCTCCTAGCCAATAAATTATAATGACTCTTTGTTGACTGGCCTAACAAGCCCCACTGTTCTGCTCATTGTTCAGGGCCTTCATCATCTGAACCTCTGAGGCTGAGAACTTTTCATTTCTTCTAGACACATTGGTGCTGTTACTCTTCCTCTAAACCTCCCAGAACATAATACATACATAAACATACACACTCTACTCCAGAAAAACTGGTTTCCTCCTCTTCACACATCCAAATTCTACCAGTTCTTCTAGCCTCATATTTGTTCCAAAAGCCTTCTCCATTTCATCCTAATTGATCTCTCTTATTACTGAACATGTATGATCCCCTCTTTGCAGTTTGATATTTGATAACAGAGTGTATGTGAGAAGAATAGGACACACGTCTTATTTTTCTTTATTTGCTAAGAGCTGGATATGTAATCAAACTCAAAAGTTACTTGTCTTAATCATTCTTCTGAATGTGGTGAGCTGCTAAGCTTTGGTCATGAGTTTCTTTGCTGAATCCCAGATCCTATTAAAATTTTAGGTACCATCAGATCACACAATTAAATATTGTGATTTCTAAAGGACTTTAATTTTAGTAAGTACTTCCGAATGGCTGCCTGGACTGCGAATTTCTGGCTGGTGATAGACTCCACACCCAACATGGCCGTGAACTCGTTTGATTGCATGGGAAGTTCAGAATTATGTACCACTTCTGCACAGTCTGCATCAAAAATATTTCTTCTCTTTTCTGTCTAAATTGATGGCATCACCCTTCCTAACTTCTTAAAGGTCACTAAATTCAATAATCTTAGTCTGGTTTAGTGTTGACTTGCAAAAGAGCACTAACTGGCTTTGTCTTTGTAAGTAGCACTTTCATTATTTGTAATGATATTGTTTATATGTTTGTCCATCTACTTCTCTCTCTCATTATCTTTTGCTCACTCATGAAAGTAATATGTCATGTTTTGCGTCCTTTGGTTATATTTCACCAGGACTTTCTTTGAACCACAACATATGCAGGTGTGAGGCATGAACCTAATATTTTACTATCGATAGATAAATCTTCATGTAAGTACTATTTTTCAACAAAGTAAAAAAAAATGTAGTGGAGGCAATACAACACCATCTACCTGCTGACTACCCTCAAATTATTGTAAGAGCCACTTCCTCCATGTGACTTATTGGCCTTTTTGCTCAGCTTAAGCTATTGCCATTGGGATCCTGCTGACTTTTAAAAGGGAAGTGACTACTCTTTATAGTGGACAAGATTCTCTTGCTCTAGCCTGATTAGATTCTCCATCCAGCATATACGTAAGAAGCCAGATTTTCCCTATAAATACTTAAATAAATAAATAAAACTATATTGAAAATTCCACTTTGTGCTGAGGCTCAAGTGGCTTTTGCAGATTGCTGTAATTAACAACCCAAAAGAATGCAAGCTGACCTAGAACCAAAGTCTTCCAAAAGTCGAGGACACAAGAATGCAGCATTCCTAAGGAAGATACTTCTAAAGATTGGGGAAATTCCGATGTTTAAACATTGTAGTGCAGTTAATTGTCCATGTTGGAATGTAGAAGAAACCCATGAAATAGCCCTTCTGTTTTCCATCTGATTCTTACTCCAATCCATTCTCAATATCACTGTGACAGTGATTTTTCTAAAATCCTCATCAGGTACAGCCAGTCTTTTGTTTTCAGTCTTCACTGAAGCCCATCCCCACACCCTGTTGAAGAATCTGTACCCTTTCTGCTTCTCCAGACTCAGGTCCTATCACTCTCACCTCACCTGCCACGACCTAGTGATGCCAGACTTCCTAGAGGTGTCCAAAAGTACTGTGCTATTTCATGCCTCCAACCCATTGTTTATGGTTTGTCCTTCACAGGAAAGTCGCATCTCTGTGTTTGCTTTGCAAATGGTACTTCCTAGTCTTTTTTCAAAACCCAAATGTTCATCACTGTATTTTTTTAATTTGTAAAAACTAGAAGTCTTATGGATTTCTACTACCATAGAATGAATAAATTGTTGTATATTCACACAATAGGGTATTATGTAACAATGAAATAGAGCAGACTACAACTACACACAACAGCATAGGTAACACTCACAAATAATTGAGCAAAACAAGCCAGACACAAAAGAATAGATGCTACTTAATTTACTTCATATCAAGTTCAACAATCATGCAAAACTCTTTTGTGGTATTAGAAGACAGGATAGCGGTTTCCCGTGCGAATAGTGGCTGGAGGGAGGCAATATGGGGAATTCTGGGGTGTTGGTAGTGTTTTCTTTTTTGATCTGGGTGCTAATTATGTATGTGTGTTCACTTTTTGAAAATTTATTGAGATGTGTTATGATTTTTTTCACTTTTATGAGTGTGTTTTACCAAAAAGTTGAAAGAAAACCCAAAGTCAACTCAAGCACTACTTTTGCAAGATAAAGGGAATTATTTACTTCTAGCTATCTCTGTATTGTATTTCTGTATTGCATGCATTCTTTCTTTGTAGTTGCTTTGGTCACAATGAATTGAAATGTATAGGGTTAACTGCTTTGTTGGATTTCTTTTTTTTTTTTTTCTGCTCTAGATTCCCTTTGCTTCCTTCTCTGGCACACCCTGTATTCCAGGAAGCTTTTCTGGATTGAGTGTATCAGTAAGCTTACTTTTACTCCAGTTGAGTTCAACCAGGAGGAAGCCACAGCAAGAGCAGAGTGAAAGGAGAGTGAAGAGGGAGTATTTATTTACTCCCTCCGTCTCTGCCAGCTGCTGTTGGTTGCTTCCCGCTATTAAAGGCCTCCCTCTATTAAAGGGCTCTTTTAGCTGGTCCTGTCCAAAGGCTGCAGCTACCCTCTGAGCTCTCTCCCCTTGCTTCTAGGATGGAAAGCCTAAGGATAGAAACACCTCCTTGCTCTTGCTAGCCTTGGTGTATTTTACTATCCCTTGTTTGTTTTCTTTAAACTTGCTCACAGCTTTGTAAATAACTCCTTTATTAAACACTCTTTAAATACCCTGTTTGCCCATGCTTCCTCTTGGACTTGCTGATATAGCACACTTTCCCAGCTCTCTATCAGAAATCTGAAGTCTGTGATACCCAGTTGTATTCATAGTTCTATCATCCTAAACCACTAAATAGTCCTTCTCAATAGTAGGCACCAAGAAATATTGACTGAATCTTATATACTTGTGAACAGCCTAAAATAATTATAGATGAAATGCAAGAAGCACAAAATGGCTAAATTTGGAAACTTAGTGATGAATACGTAAGAGTTCATTTTACTATTCTCTCTACTTTGGGGAATATCTGAAATTTTACCTAATTAACAAACTTTTAAAAAAGATCTTTAACCCTTAATTACTCTTTTCTGAACTTTGTCTTTCGGGAAGTTTTGATCTGGATTTTCTTTTCCTTTCCTCCTCATTCTAGATTTTCTGCCAAGTGATTTCAGTAATATCTACACTTTCTACTGTGAGTTCTTACCTACTGTGAGTTCTACCTTCTTTCTACTGTGAGTTCTTACAAGTTTCCCAGCTTGTCTTCCTGTCTTGGATCTATATATCTTTTCTGTAGCCAGAATGGTGTTTTCTAAGATGTATATCGTATAATAAATTTGTTCATTTTTTCAGAAATATTAACTAACCATTATATGCAAGCTACTGTCTTAAGCACTGAAAACAGGTTCTCTGCCCTCAAACAACTTAAAGTCAAATGGAAAGACACAGAAAATAAATAAATGCAGGCATAAACATGATATTTTCTTAAGAAGTATGTTTCTATCTATTATGTATAACTATGTAATAAGCTGTCTCAAGCCTAAAGCCTTAAAGCAACATTTATTTTACTAAAAAATCTGCAGTATGGATCTGGCTCAGCAATGATAATTCATCTATGGCCCTTATTATTATTATTATACTTTAAGTTCTGCGGTACATGAGCAGAACGTGCAGGTTGGTTACATGGTTATACACGTGCCATGGTGGTTTGCTGCATCCATCAATCCGTCATCTACATTAGGTATTTCACCTAATGCTATCCCTCCCCTAATCCCCCACCCCCTGACAGGTCCCAATGTGTGATCTGCCCCTCCGTGTGTCCACGTGTACTCATTGTTCAGCCCCCACTAATGAGTGAGAACATGCAGTGTTTGGTTTTCTGTTCTTGTGTCAGTTTGCTAAGAATGATGGTTTCCAGCTTCATCCATGTCCCTGCAAAGGACATGAAATCATCCTTTTTTATGGCTGCATAGTATTCCATGGTGTATATGTGCCCATTTTCTTTATCCAGTCTATCATTGATGGGCATTTGGGTTGGCTCCAAGTCTCTGCTATTGTAAATAGTGCTGCAATAAACATAGCTGTGCATGTATCTTTATAATAGAATGATTTACAATCCTTTGGGTATATACCCAGTAATGGGATTGCTAGGTTAAATTGTATTTCTAGTTCTAGATCCTTGAGGAATTGCCACACTGTCTTCTACAATCGTTGAACTAATTTACACTCCCACCAACAGTATAAAAGTGTTCCTATTTCTCCATATCCTCTCCAGCATCTGTTGTCTCCTGACTTTTTAATGATCACCATTCTAACCGGTGGGAGATGGTATCTCACTGTGGTTTTGATTTGCATTTCTCTAATCATAGGTGATGTGAGCCTTTTTTCATGTTTGTTGGCTGCATAAATGTCTTCTTTTGAGAAGTGTCTGTTCACATCCTTCACTCACTTTTTGACGGGGTTGTTTTTTTCTCATAAATTTGTTAAATTCTTTGTAGATTCTGTGTATTAACGCTTTGTCAGATGAGTAGACTGCAAAATTTTTTTCCCATTCTGTAGGTTGCCTGTTCACTCTGATGATAGTTTCTTTTGCTATGCAGAAGCTCTTTAGTTTAATTAGATCTCATTTGTTAATTTTGGCTTTTGTTACCATTGATTTTGGTGTTTTAGTCATGCAGTACTTGCCCATGCCTATGTCCTGAATGGTATTGTCTAGGTTTTCTTCAAGGGTTTTTATGGTTTTAAGTCTTACATAAATCTTTTAAAAATTATTATTATACTTTAAGTTCTGGGGCACATGTGCAGAACTTGCAGGATTGTTGCATGGATACACACATGCTGAGGTGGTGGTTTGCTGCCTCCATCCCCCGATCACCTACATCAGGTATTTCTCCCAATGTTATTCCTCTCTAACTTCCCCACCCCTGCTATCCCTCCACTAGTCCCCTAGCCCTCAACAGACCCCAGTGTGTGATGCTCCCCTCCCTGTGTCCATGTGTTCTCATTGTTCAACACCCACCTATGAGTGAGAACATGTGGTGTTTGGTTTTCTGTTCTTCTGTCAGTTTGTTGGGTATGATGGTTTCCAGATTCATCCATGTCCCACAAAGGATGTGAACTCATCATTTTTTATGGCTGCATAGTATTCCATGGTGTATATGTGCCCATTTTCTTTATTAGTCTATCATTGATGGGGATTTGTGTTGGTTCCAGGTCTTTGCTATTGTAAACAGTTCCACAATGAACGTAAGTGTGCATGTGTCTTTATAATAGAATGACTTATAATCACTTGGGTATATACCCAGTAATGGGATTGCTGGGTCAAATGGTATTTCTAGTTTTAGATCCTTGAGGAATTGCCACACTGTCTTCCACAGTGGTCGAACTAATTTACACTCCCACCAACAGTGTAAAGGTGTTCCTATTTCTCCACATCCTCTCTAGCATCTGTCTCCTGATTTTTTAATGATTGCCATTCTAACTGGCATGAGATAGTGTCTCAATGTGGTTTTGATTTACATTTCTCTAATGAGCAATGTTGAGCAATTTTTGATATGTTTGTTGGCTGCATAAATGTCTTCTTTTGAAAAATGTCTGTTCATATCCTTCACTCACTTTTTGATGGGGTTGTTTTTTTCTTGTAAATCTGCTTTAGTTTTTTGTAGATTCTGGATATTAGCCCTTTGTCAGATGGGTAGCTTATGAAAATTTTTTCCCATTCTGTTGGTTGCTGGTTCACTCTAATGATTGTTTCTTTTGCTGTACAGAAGCTCTTAAGTTTAATTAGATTCCATTTGTCTATTTTGGTTTATATTGCCATTGCTTTTGGTGTTTTAGTCATGAAGTACTTGCCTATGCCTATGTCCTGAATGGTGTTGCCTATGTTTTCTTCTAAGGTTTCTATGGTGTTAGGTATTATGTTTAAATCTTTAATCCATCTGGAGTTAATTTTTGTGTAAGATATAAGGAAGGGGTCCAATTACAGCTTTCTGCACATGGCTAGCTAGTTTTCCCAACACCATTTATTAAACAGGGAATTCTTTCCCCATTGCTTGTTTTTGTCAGGTTTGCCAAAGTTCAGATGGTTGTAGATGTGTGGAGCTACTTCTGAGGCCTCTGTTCTGTTCCATTGGTCTATATCTCTGTTTTGGCACCAGTATCACGCTGTTTTGATACCAGTATCACGCTGTTTTGATTACTGTAGCCTTGTAGTATAGTTTGAAATCAGGTAGCGATGCCTCCAGCTTTGTTCTTTCTGCTTAGAATTGTCTTGGCTATGCGGGGTTTTTTTTGTTTGTTTCATATGAAGTTTAAGGTGGTTTTTTTCCAATTCTGTCAAGAAAGTCAATGGTAGCTTGATGGGGATTTGTGTTGGTTCCAGGTCTTTGCTATTGTAAACAGTTCCACAATGAACGTAAGTGTGCATGTGTCTTTATAATAGAATGACTTATAATCACTTGGGTATATACCCAGTAATGGGATTGCTGGGTCAAAT
>CAUYQU010012905.1:0-49552 GCA_963574635.1 Cheracebus regulus | reverse complement strand
GAGTTGATCTTCGACCTCTGATATCCTTTCTTCTGCTTGGTCAATTCGGCTGTTGAAACTTGTGCATGCTTCACGAAGTTCTCGTGTTGTGTTTTTCAGCTCCATCAATTCACTTATATTCTTCTCTAAGTTGTCCATTCTCATTAGCATTTTGTTACATCTTCTTTCAAGGTTGTTAGTTTCTTTGCATTGGGTTAGAACATGTTTTTTTAGCTCACAGAAGTTTCTTATTATTCACCTTCTGAAGCCTGATTCTGTGAGTTCATCACACTCATCCTCCGTCAGGCCTTGTTCTCTTGCTGAGGGGAGAGGCATTCTGATTTCAGGTGTTCTCAGCCTTTTTGCACTGGTTTCTTCCCATTTTTGTGGATTTATCCACCTGTCGTGTGTGTAATTGCCGACTTTCAGATTGGGTCTCTGAGTGGACGTCCGGCTTGTTGGTGATGAAGTTTTTTCTGTTTCTTAGTTTTCCTTCGGGGGGCGCCCCTTCCCCGCAGAGCTGGGCCTTCCTGGGTTCAGCTGTGCTTGCTCTCAGTCCTCAGCGCTTCCAATTGCTGTTCTCCTTGTGGGGAAGGGACCAGCAGAGCCCGACTAAAAGGGCACCCAGTCCCGTACACTCCGCACCGAGAAGCGCCGCACCGGGGCGCTGGCAAAACAGCTGCACTGGCCAAAAGAGTCGCGCTGGCGACCCATGTGGCTCCTTCGCCAGGAATCTCCCAGTTTGTGGGCATCAAAAATTCGTCTGCAATTGCAGCGTCCACTCGCTCTCTGCGCTTTCACTGGGAGCTACAATCGTGAGCTGCTGCTACATGGCCATCTTGGATCTCCCTCCGCCCAGTGATGAAGTTTTTCTGTTTCTTAGTTTTCCTTTAGCGGATGCCCGTTCCCCACAGAGCTGGACCTTCCCGGATTTGCTGTGCTTGCTGTGAAACTCTCAGTCCTCAGCACTTCCAATTGCTGTTCTCCTTGTGGGGACGGGACCAGCTGAGCCCGTCCGTCCGTATACTCTGCACCGAGAAGCGCCTCACTGGGGCACCAGCAAAACAGTCATGCCGGCAAAAAGAGTCGCACTGGTGACCCGTGTGGCTCCTCTGCCGGGAATCTCCCGGTCTGTGGGCAACAAAAATTCGTCGGAAAGTGCAGCGTCCACTCGTTCTCTGCGCTTTCATTGGAAGCTACATTCCTGAGCTGTTGCTAATCGGCCATCTTGGATCTCTCTCCGCAAGGATGGTCTTTCTTGATCGCCTGACCTTGAGATCTGCCCGCCTGGGTCTCCCAAAGTGCTGGGATTACAGGCATGAGCCACCGCGACCAGCCAACTTTGTCCTTCATTACAGTGGCCTTACACAGTCACGTTGTAGAGTTTCAAGACAGTTATCTTGTTATTTCCCATCCTCGCACCTCAATTCAGACAACCCCAATCAGGTGGAAGTTTTAAAAATTGTTATATTGACAAAGATGTCTTCCATCTCTCTCTCTTTTTTTTAAATTTTTTTTTCCTATTTTGTTAAGTGCCTTTCCTCATTCACTGGTCTCAGGCTGCCATAGCCAGAGAAAAATGTTTACCAAATCATGTTTTCAAAGTAGCCTCCGGCTGGGCATAATGGCTCATACCTGTAATCCCAGCACCTTGGAGGCTGTGGCAGGCAGATGGCTTGAGTCCAGAAGTTTGATCCTGGGCAACGTGGTGAAAACTATCTCTACAAAAAATACAAAAATTTGCAGGGCAAGGTGGTGCACATCTGTAGTCCCAGCTACCCTAGAGGCTGAGGTGGGAGGATCACCAGGAGGTCAAGGCTGCAGTGTCCTGTGTAGTGTACAGTGTACTGTGATCATGCCACTGTACTCCAGCCTGTTCAAAAACAAGGAAACACTAAAAAAAACCCAAGTAGCCTCCTGCACATGAAGAGCTAAGGCTAAAATGGCATTACAGCAGTCTTTCTCCCACTCCCACTTTCAAAAGAAAAAAATCAGGTTGATGGATAAAAGGCTCAGTGTGAAACTTTTCTCTCATGATTCTTTGGCTGCCACTTGCCTGTGAGAAAATAATTAAGGAGTAGTAACAAACTGGAAGGAGTCAGTCATGCCCAGATTGACAGTTGTTCTGTTGGCTACATATGCATGTATGGTCTCACATTACTCATCAAAGTTCTGTCTGGTCTGGACACATGTTCCTCATTGGTAGAGCAGAATTATAAAGCTACTAAAGTTGTTCCACAAAGCAGATCCTGATTTCCTGTGTTCTACCGCCTGAGAACAAGGACACAGGTACTAACATGTGCGTGATAATGTCCAAATTATGCCAGGAATATTTATTTTGAGACGGAGTCTTGCTCTGTTGCCCATGCTGGAGTGCAGTAGTGAGATCTTGGCTTACTGCAAACTGCCTCCCAGGTTCAAGCAATTCTCCTGTCTCCGCCTCCTGAGTAGCTTGGAGTATAGGCATGCATCACCATGCCCGGCTGATTTTTGTATTTTTAGTAGAGCCAGGATTTCACCTTGTTGGCCAGGCTGGTCTCAAGCTCCTGAACTCAAGTGATCCACCCGCTTCGGCCTCCCACAGTGCTGGGACTACAGGCATAAGCCACCAATTCCTGACCAATATTTATTTTTTTCATTAAAAAATAATTTTTTCTTCAGCACTTGATGAGATACAGCAATATTTATTTTTAAAGTGACTCGAAGGAGGAGAAATGTTTAATCCAAAGGAATGAAGCAAGAATGCCAAACTATCAGGCATTTATTTTTGTTCACAGGAGCCTTTAATCACATCAAAATTCGTCTTAGCTAGATTGTTAATTACACATGAGCCAAGGGAGATTAAAAACAGACAAACCAATCAACCAAACAAACGAGAAGTAGCCAAGAAAGTTAAGACATTTTATTTTACATACAAAAAGGGTGCAAACTGAGTCCTTTCCTCCCCAAACTGGGGAAGAGGTATACTTAAAGATCACATTTGTGTTTTCCATGGTGCCCTAGGAAATGGGCTATTTTGAGATAACATATCAGAACCCATTTTCCATTTTCTCCAAAGAAGGCTACTTCCTCTGCAGAGAAGATTTTCCTAATGGTGCACAAATATCTCTCCTGGAGGAACCATTTCAAATACACTTGAAATTGACATTCATGTTTAAAAAATACTACAAATTTCATTTTCACAGCTGAGCTTTGCGACCAGTGCCAGGGTTTATGAAACATTATACATCTAAAAAAAAAAAAAAAGTAAAAAAAGAGGCATTTAACAATAATCAGACACATCCAAACATTAAAACTGATTTCCACAGCTGATATATACATTATCTAGTTGTTTAAAAATCGCAATCAACATCTCAACATTTTTTTAAGAGTACAATGGGCAAAGATCAAAGACAGACAAATAATAATATAATAAATTAGAGCATGTAATACATCCAATGGGAATTGCTCAATCAACATTATTTTCCATTGGGAGTATATATTTTTGGTTTCATCTTTGTCTTTTCTGCTATTATTCTTTTCTCTGCTTGATAAATGGGGGCTCACTCCTAAAGCCAGCTTGCTGAGACACTAATTTCAGAAGCTCACTAGTCACTTGTTTACCTCTGAGAATCCTCAGAACACATGGCTCCCGGCAGCTTGGGCTGGGTCTTTATGGAAGTGAAATGCACATAGATGAATGCACGCACTCACGTGCGCACACACACCACACACACACACAGACACGCAATCACACACTTCGTCTGTAACTATATTTCTCCCCAAAGAAATGGCTCATCTTTCCTGAGACATTCCCAATAGACTGATAAGCCTTCTAAAAAAGGCTTTTGGTGCAAGGGCTGGCCTGGGATTTGGTGTGGAGCTCATGAACTGAAAATGTCTCACCTGTACTGAAAGATGGGTGAGTGGGGACATTTGGAACAGCTGTCCTCCTGTGGGTGTTAATGGAATGGCTGCACCGCACCCCCATTTATTACCATGAATAATCCTCTGCTCTGAGACCTTATAGGTGGTGATGGCACTGGGAAAGTGATTGTGAGGAGTAAAAGAAGAAAAATAAAAGAAATTCTGTCTATAGAACTGAGGTTTCTTTGTAATATCAAGTTTGGTAATCAAACTAGAAATACATGGAATACATGTTCACTTTTTCCGTTCAAAGGTGATTTACAAATACTGGAAGTGGGTTTTCTGGTTGTGTTTGAGAAAATATGTCAACTACCATTGTGTATTATCCAGGGAAGCTACTCACTATTTTGAATACAATGAAAAACCTATTTTTTTGTACTTAGTCACCTGCAGAAGGAGTTAGGCAAAACATTTTTAAGACTGTTTGATGGATAAAAGACTTTCAAGATTCCTTACTTGTGGCTAAAACACTGCTCAAAACTTTATAACCCCACGGAAGGGCCCTGGTTGCCTCTTTTTCTTATTCAGAAACAAAATCACCCCCCAAACACCAAAAACACAAATTGAAAAAAAAAAAAAAAAAAAAAACACCCAACACCCAAAGCCAAAGGAATAAAGGAATCCCAATTTGATTCCTATCAACCCCTCATGGGAAAGACTAGGAGCCTCTGCCATCAACTTCTAGATAGGACTTCCTTGGAGTCTGCAAAAGCAAGAACCCGAAAAATAAGTGCCTGTCACTCACGTGGCCAATTCAGATGGGGTGCCTAATTTTTCTAGCTCCCTGAGGGTTTCTGAAATTCATCTGCCCACCATAGGGCAGTGGTGGGAATGGTGGCAGTGGTGTGGCAAAGGCAATGTTGGTCGTATGGTGTTGCAGGCTCCCAGTCTGAGAAACTAACCTTAATATGGTTCTGACACTGGAGACAATGTTGTCAGGGCAACTCAATGGGAATTGAGAGCTGGTTTAAATGTGAAAATAGAAGAGGTGGCTGGGACACAGGAGGCCTGTGGGCTTGGGAGATGCATCAAACAAAAGTTCTGAGATGTTTTCTAGGCTGCTGTGGAAGTTCTTACTTTTGAGAAATGCAGGCCATGCTTGCTCACTGGGAGGATTTTAAAAATTTTTATCTTTTACATCAAAAAGTTAAGGCTATAATCTTTAGTAACCACTCTGACATTACAATATCGTTACATATTTCTGGCATTGAAAGTGGTTACTAGCACTGAAAATCAACACTGAATATGCAGTACCAGCATACCTTTCCACCAAACTAAGTTTGGATGTTACCTTAGGGGTGATGGTCACATTTTCTGGCTAATAGGCAGGGGCTGTTTTCTAAGTAGTTGGAGTTCATTTAGAAAAAAAAGACAATCAATACTTCTAGAAACGTCAGGATCTCTGCTGTCATCTGTAGCTCATGCATCCCGATATAAAATGGGATTTTAACTGGAAGCTAACCTTGAACCTTCTTAGACCCTGTTTGCTGCCAGACAAGCCCCATAATAGCAGAAGAATGTTAATTAAGGCAGTTATGAGTGCACACTGGCTGTCAGGATGCTCTGTCCACCCTTGGGGGCAGTCTGGAGTGAGATCTCTGGAAAGTGCCAAGGTGCGTAGAGCAACTTGACCAACTCTTACATACTTAGACTGCACGGACACAAGTGATATACCCTGGTCAAAAGGGAGTATGGGGGACCATTTATGCCTTGGTGGAGTCTTGGCAAGCAGCCTCAATCTGTTCAGAATGCAATGTCTGAGGGACTGTAGAGCTTGGGAAAACTCTTAATGTATAATATTAAGGTTTTTTTTTCTTTAGAGGGAGTCTCGCTCTGTTGCCCAGGCTGGAGTGCAGGGGTGCAATCTCGGCTCACTACAACCTCTGCCTCCCAGGTTCCAGCAATTCTCCTGCCTCAGCTTCCTGAGTAGCTAGGACTACAGGCATGCACCACGATGCCAGGCTAATTTTTGTATTTTTAGTAGAGATGGGGTTTCACTACTTTGGCCAGGCTGGTCTCAAGCTCCTGACCTCATGATCCGCCCACCTCAGGCTCCCAAAGTGTTGGGATTACAGACATGAGTCACCACGCCTGGCCAATATTAAGGGTTTTCATGAATAGATGCTGAGTTACGTTTCAGAAAAACAACTGCATCAATCCCAAAGAAAAAGATCCTTAGGCACCATAGTTGTGAAATGGAGAAAGTTCAAAAACTACAGCACAAGTGGAGGGGTGGGGACAGGCAGCGACTGCACGCCCTAACCCCAAGGATCTGGCTAAGGCATACAGCTAAGCAACTGTAGCAATAGGGCTGAGGAGGGAATCCTGATATGCTGATGGGGCTGAAACTGATGATGGCCAATTGCTTCTAGGGTATTCAGGTTTTTTACTTTTTGTTTTATTAATTTTAAGGAAGATACCATCAGAATCTCCCAGGTCTGGGACTACCTTGAAGTGCCAATGGCCCTGGAGGGATCATCATTACCCTGTGTGCTAGACGGACCTGGGATTCTTTACCTTTGTTATGAAAACCAAATATCTAGTAAGAGATTTGTGGCGGTTGGGAGGTGAGAACAGTGTATTAGGAAGGACACTCCCCCACAACTGCTCCAATAAAAATTTTAAGACAAAAATTTTTGTCTTAAAAATTTTGCAAGGCAGTGTGTGTGTGTGTGTGTGTGTGTGCAGGGTGAGGGGATGAAGAGAGGCACTCAGTAGGGTACAGAGTGCCAGGATGCTCTGGGCATTGCCACCATTTCCCTCTGCCTTTTTTTTTTTTTAATAGACAGAGTCTCACTCAGTTGCCCAGGCTAGAGTGCAGTGGTGTGATCTTGGTTCACTGCAATCTCTGCCTCCCAGGCTTAAATGATTCTCCTGCCTCAACCTCCCGAGTAGCTGGGACTATAGGCGTGTGCCACGACACCCAGCTAATTTTTGCATTTTTTGTAGAGATGGGGTTTTCACTATGTTGGCCAGGCTGGTCTCCAACTCCTGACCTCAGGTGATCCACTTGCCTTGGCCTCCCAAAGTGCTGGGATTACAGGTGTGAGCCACCGTGCCCAGCCCCACTCTGCCTGGCCCCATTCTGCCCTCTTTTGAGAGGCAAGGCATTTTCTATACAGGGATGAGAAAAAGTTAAACTTTCTATACAGTAAGTTAGAGTTGCTCAAATCACAACTGAGAAACTGTAAATTTTAGTGACAGGGCTGTAACCATTAGGTAATGGCAAGGACACAAATCCCAATCTTCACAGTCCTTGTGGGGAAGGGGTGTGACACTGCATCTCCCTGCCACTGTGTGTTTCATATATAGAAACAATTATAGAAATGACATATTACCATATTTCCATAAGCTAAGCAGGTTTGATGCCAGTGAAATGATATTTCCTAGCTAAGGTCCAATGGAACAGATGAAGCCCAGTACCTCTGATCCATGCTAATGCTGCTATATCTGCTCTGTGTAAGGTACATCAAGGGAATTTTCAAGAAATGCCAACTACCAGAAAATATCGCACACCCTCTAGTCCAAAAGACAGCCCTACACCTCAAGCCAGAGGTGAAGACTTCTATGCTCCACAAACCATCAGACTAAGTCACCCACCAGCCATTGTGCTCCATGGTTAGCTCTCTACTCTCAGATACAAGACCTCTTTCCTGATGTAAATGACCCTTTCTCCTCTGTCACCTCTGCAATGAGGAGTCATTGTTTGGTTAAGCCACTAAACTCAAATGAAAATTGGGCATGAGAAGAGTAACTCCACACGTGAAAGACTTGTCAAACAATGAATGAGGAATCAAGATCCTTCACAGTAGTACCTCATATGAAAACACCATGGGGAGAAGCAGAGGGCACACTGGGGAGAACATGCTCAGAGGCATGGCCGCTTTTCTGGAAGGAGTCTATGTCCAATTGAGAAGATAATTTCAGACCTTTTCCTTCAGTCTCCTTTTCCCTGGAATGTTCCAGCACCAATCAATCTTCCCCTCCTTTTAACTACAGCCCCACATACTGCATGCTAAGCCTACTGCTATGGACCTGCTGGGAGAAGAGCTTCATGAGCTTGGTTTCCGATAAGGTGGGCCAGCCCAAATGCTACAGCTCAGCTATTAGGGCAGACAGGATACACCGATTTCCTTTTCCTGGGCCTATAATGCCATACCCCGAGGCTCCTCTGGCAGGTGGAAGGCAGGTTTACCATCCTCCTCTTTTTTCCCCACTAACGGCAATATGGTGGTGGCTGTTTCATCACTAATTTGTCCCTCAAATCACCAGGAAGTTATGTGGCTATCTAGCTGGAAGTCCCTGGCAGCAGAGGAAACAATTTCAACCTTTTTTCTTAAGCATCTC
The DNA here is from genome assembly GCA_963574635.1 of Cheracebus regulus. Taxonomy (NCBI): domain Eukaryota; kingdom Metazoa; phylum Chordata; class Mammalia; order Primates; family Pitheciidae; genus Cheracebus; species Cheracebus regulus. Next base: position 41,320 of record CAUYQU010012905.1, on the reverse strand, counting down.
CGTCTCTGGGATAAGCTGTTTTCTGGTCACAGACTGGCTCGGCTGGCTCATCTCATGTGCTGGAGAGCTAGGTTTTCAAACTGTAAGCTGATTAGGTCAAGATGCTCTGGTAGGGACATTCTTCAGCTGCTGAGAAGATGAATGAAAATTCAAGTATGTTTTCTTGTCAACCTGAGTGTTCACTCAGAATGACACCGAGTTTGGCTTCTCTTCTGGGTGCTGCAGATCAAACTCTTTCCACTGAGAATGTCCTCTGGACCCATGTTCTCTCTGAATGGCTTGGCTGGCCCCATCCCCCTCAAAACAGATAAAAGTAAAACCCCCAATATAACCAGACACAATATGCATCTGCATGTTTTTGTTTTTTGTTTTGTTTTTTTTTTTTTTAAAAAAACTAAAAGTGCAATAAAGTCAGTTTTCTTTCGTTTGTTCAGAACAATTTTCATTGTCCTACTACCACCTGGAGAAAAAGAGTTTGTCAAGAAAGCTAAGAACGCCAACATACATGGACAGTAGACTGCAGATTGCTCACAGCTTGTGTCCTACAGTGTAACTTCACAGGAGGGAGGGAAGAAGGAACTGAACCCCATGGCCAGCTGGGATGAATGCTGCACAGGCACAGAGGAAGAGGAAACCATACTGCCAGGCACACTGGAGACACAGAGAATTTCTTCTCCAGCCTAGGTTTGCCATTTTCCTCCTACCTTCTTGGCCTTACCCCCAGCCTCTTGATCTCCTTCTGCAGACAAAGCCTTTAGCTCACTAGGTTTTATGCTGGAGAGGGTTGAGGGTGGGGTAAAAACCAGGAGTAAACTAAGGGGAGGAAGAACAGTAGTCCTTGAGTTTTTGTGAATGACACCTTCACTGTAAACAATGGGAAGGAGAGTCAACCAGGCAGCCCTATGGGCAAGCAGTGGAGGAATAGCAGCTCTGGGACCTGCTCAGAGCCTTAGGCAGGCAGCGATGGCCAATGACCCACTAGGCCCTGGCTACCCGCACTGGCTCCTTTTGGGGGCATCTGTTTTCTTCTTTTTGGTTTGGATATCCACCCTCCCCCAAAGAGAGGTCCCTTCCAATGAGAAATGGCAGGAGCTGCAGGTACAATTGAGTCAGAGTCCCCAGGGCCTGAGGACTCCTGGGAGGCACTGGTCACTTGTGGCGCTGAGCAGTCTTCTTCCTTTTCCTCTTAAAGAAACAGCAGCACCTGGAGCACAAGGAACATTGCAAGTCAGTGCGGGAGGCCTGCAGCTTCCAGCAGACTTCTGCCTGCTTCTGCTTACTGCAGGGGGTGGGATTTTCCCCCTGGCACCCACCCACAGGGACCGCCCACCATCTACAGTGCACGCACTGGAGGCAGTGGGCAGTGTCTGCCAGGAAAGCCAAAGGAAATAGCTGCTTGATTTTAATCTGTAGTAACCCTACCTAATTATCAAAATGGTTCTGAAATAGGGATTACTGGAAGGAGGATGAAGAAGGCTTCTTTTGTAGTTTAGCATCCAACCCAGATGCCTCACCTTATCAAGAACCAAGACTGGGGGTCCTCAGGGCTGCATAAAAATAGTCTACACTGTCTACTCCTTGATACTAAGGGCACAATTATTTAATGCAACTCACTGACCAGAGGGCAGGGAGGCTAAATTAAGGCAAACAAACCCCATGACAAGTATGATGTCTGGAACTCTGGGATGATCTTAGCATGTTACCAATGAAGGATTAACGATTCTCTCCATCCCCCTCTCTGCCCTCACCCAAGTACCCAAAGTAGGCAGAAGAAGCCCTGACTCTAATAGTAACTGTGAGCCACATCTCCTGACTGACATCAGTATAGCTCCCCTTTTCATTTGGAGTGGACCACTGCCATAACCCAGGAGGTGACCATCAGGATGCTCTCACTCCCTAAACTGGGGACTCCCCAGTTTCGCTTCCTGATACTGCTGCTGTGCCAGACAGGGTTTATAAACTGCCCCTGTCTAGGATGGAGTTGGTGTTGGCTCCTTTACGAGTCCTCCAAGTTCTGCTCCCTGGAGACTAGCCACAGTTCTGGCACATCCCTAAGTCTGAGAATCCCACCTCCTCACTCCTGTCTTTAGGACGGGAGGCATCATTCTTACTCAGATAGTCCAGAAGTGGGTGATGAGTGCAAGGTGCATAAGATATGTCCTTTCCAGGGAGCTGATATATGGGGAATGGAAATGTAAGGGACAGAAGGTGGTGAATGAGTCAAAGATGCCAGATGATAGAGGGCAGTAAATTTGGAAGTATAGCTCAGACTTGCTAGACCCTTGAAAGAAAAGCTTTTCTGAGAAAACTCTGAGTGTCTTGCCTAATCATTGCAGGAGTAATGCCAGCAATATTCATATGGAAATAAAGACTGTCACTTACTTCCCATACCCCTCAGTATTCCACTGTAGCCAAGATTCCCTCTCTGTTTAGTTAGACTCCTTGGCATTCCTACATCTAATGGACTAGTTATCAAAAACTGGAGAAAGTTTCTAAGAATGCAGAAACAAACACTGACACAGACCATGAGGGGGTTTAATCATATCTGAATGAATCAAACATGAAACTTTTAGAAATAGGAATTTCTTAAGAGGGTCTTTGGAAAGATTCTCTCTGAAAGTATCAATTACATTTATGAGGTACTATTAATGGATGCAAATATTATCATTAAGCAAAGTGTCATATGTATTTGGAAACTGTAAATTCTTTTACATAAAAGTGACCAAAATTTTTTGTTAAAAATAAGTCTCAGTGGAAACCCTAGGTAAGAATTCAAGAACAAAGTTTTTCTTTCCTCCCCTTCCTTCCTTCAACAGAGTCTCACTTTCTTTCTCCCTTTTTTTTTCTTTCTTTTCTTTTCTTTCTCTCTTTCTTTTCTTTCTTTCTTTCTCTCTCTTTCTTTTTGACAGAGTCTCGCTCTGTCACTCAGGCTGGAATAGCACAATCTCTGCTCACTGCAACCTCCACCTCCTGGGCTCAAGCAATTCTCCTGCCTCAGCCTCCTGAGTAGCTGGGACTATAGGCATCCACCATCATGCCTGGCTAATTTTTATATTTTTAGTAGAGATGGGGTTTCACCATGTTGGCCAGGCTGATCTCAAACTCTTGACCACAAATGATCCACCTGCCTTGGCCTCCCAAAGTGCTGAGATTACAGGCATAAGCCACCATGCCCAGCCCAAATGGTGTTTTTCTATATGTATGTTTTAGAAATCTTGGACGTTTTCCAAGATGAATGTCCTGAAATTAATAATAAAAGAAGCAAATTAAATCTCTATTTCAACAGACTTACCTCTTTTCTTCTGAATCATGATTTTCAAAGGCATTACTAATTTTAAGTCAACTTCTTAATCTTTTTGTAGGATGCTAAGATGATGATTTCGTGTTTTTAAGAAAGCAATTTAAAAAAGTTTAAAATATTGTTTAGGTCAATTTTAAACTTTATAATGACTTCTCTTTTACCTCCTCCAAGGCAAGTCATAAGAATTAATGTCTGCTTACAAGCATATCGTAACTGGATGTGCAATGCTGTATCCACCTGACTAAAAGGGAGTGTGAGCTGTGGTTCAAAGGAGTTGGAATATTTCAAATTTAGAGCCCTGGATTAATCTTTGCTAGTTATTGTGGTTAAAGCTTCAGCAATGGTAAAAGCTTTTTAATAATTCTACCTACAAGAAAGCAGGCCCCACAATGTGTTCGTCAATTCTTTGGTGTCTGTGGTAACTACTAGCAACAGGATATATTAAACTGGGTCAGAATCTAGACCAAGTCCACTGACTGACTCCATTCAGATATGTTACCCTCAGAAGAGAATGAAGGCAGGTGATGGAATCTTCATGGCTTAGGTTTCCTTCCAGTTGATTCTTTGACTGTTTAGATGACTAGAAGTTCTCAACATGCTGGAGTCAAAATCGATCCAAGTCTCCCTAGTCACAAGCCATCTAGTGCTCTTCCCCCAGGCCTCTGACCCACTACCTTTTCCACACGGCTTTCTTACTATGTCCCGGCTCTCTGTCTTCAGCTATTCCACTGCTGTGTTCCTGTTCTCTGGCATACGTGTACATTCTTCCTTTCTGCTAATACTTAACTCAAGTCCTACAGTGTTTACAAGGACACCTTTGACCATCCCGTCCATAGTCAGCTCTTGGCCCCTCAACATCTCAAGGGCAATAATCTAAATGTCCTGGAGAACTTCTTGTCGTTTCGTACGTATGTCTTGTCTCTTCAGCTAGGTGGTACCTACACTCTTTGGGACAAATTTTGTGACCTGCCTTCTGCCGTGCTAGAGTTCCAAGTATAGGGTTGGATGAGCATATAGGAGGCCCTAGAGCATCTGCAGTAAAGATCATGTGACTGACACCTCACAGGAAAAAACAGACCACCACAATATCGGATTACACAGACACATATTTGCAAAACAAATAGCCCAAATGCACTCTTTGATCCCCTAAGACTATAAATCTGACCTCCACAAAACCCAGTTGTTTTCTTTAACACATGCCTGTCCCTAAGGAAGCCCCTGTAGGCAATCTGGCTTAGTTAGGGTTCAGAAACCAGTGCCCAACCCACTCACTCGAGACAAATAGAAACATGGCAGTCATGAAGTCTAGCAGGCTGTTACCTCATTTAGAATACGACTCTATGTGTGCAGACAACGTGGGAGAGTTACAATTCCAGACTGCAACAGACCAACAAGTTCAGGAGTACGTGGAAGGTCACAGGCAAGAGAGCAGGGGAGGGGCTCTGTCTTGTAGCAAGAATGTTCCTCACCACACATAGATTCTCTAGTGTTTCTCCTTCCATAAACTCCATGTCATTCCTAAAAATACATTCCAGGAATCTTTTCCAGGAGTGGAAAAGACAGGCTCCAATATATCAATTAGCTGAGTCAGCCCTTGGCCTACTAAACTCTCACACAGGAATAAAGATAAAGACAATAAACAAAAACAAAACAATTCTCAAAACAACAACAAAACATTCACCCCTCCCTGAAGAAGGAGTTCCCCCTTTTTTGAGGTTCCTACTCTAAAGATGGAAGAACCAACTGAATAAAAAAAAGTTAGATTTTCCCAAAGCAGCCAATTTTCTAGGTTACAGACCACATTGCAAAATGAAAGATTATCCAGTAACAACTCACTATCCTTGTGGCTATGAGTAAACAAAACTGCTACGTAAAAACTGATATAGCAACCTTGCCCTTTACCTCTGTCCCTCTCCATATCTGATTATATTAATTTGGGAGAAAATTCACTCAGCTAAAAATAGATAATTTTGGATACTGTGGGATACTGTTACGGCAGGAGGAGGCAGCAATACGGTGGGTTTTAAAGAAGGAATAGATTAATTCCTGGGTCCAGGCCTGCCCTATCCCCGCCTTATGGATCTAGATCCCCAGTCAGGGCGATTATGGCACAAGGAGTCCTATGGAAGTCATTGAATGTTCCTAAGGCACTTTGTTTGGCTTTGCCAATCCCAGCCTAGTCTGGTCCGCTCCCCTTGCAATGGACTGGAGAGAGGGACTCACCACAGGTTGAGCATTTTCAGGCAGCTACAGAGTATATAAAGAGAAAAACACAGAAAGGAAGAGAGAGAAAGAGAGAGATATTAGTCCACAGAGGTGAGATGAAAGCGACTCCCTGTGAGCCATGCAAACATGCAGTATGTGTCTGTGTTTAGTTTCTTCTTCTGTCAAGGTAGGGTGAGTAGGCCCAGGCCACTTTGTCCCTACGTTAAAGTGGAGGGTTCGGACAGGAGCCTGACAGAAGCATCAAGGTGGGAGCTGGATCTCAGGGGTAAGGCAAAACAGAAAGAGTTGGTGGGAGCTCCAGGGTGGCTTTCCTGGACAACTTCTAGGAAGGCAGCAGGGGAAAAAGCAAATGACCCTGCCTGTAAGAACTCAACCAAGCACCAGGGGTGAACCATTTTTGTTCCCACATGAGGTCTTACTGTGCAATATTAAGCTAACCTCCCAAATTTTCTGAGGGAAAAAGAAAGTCCCTACCCTTTGTACAAGTCCAACATGCCTGATTAAAGCAGCTAACAGCTCTTCCTCTAGAGAGGGAGAAAAGGTTTAAGCGACGCTTACTTTATCTTATTAGAAGATGAATCAGAGAGAGGAGGGTCACTGCTCTGTATTAAGGTGTAACTACCAGAGAAGGACCTAAATTCTACTCTTCTTAATGCTCAGGAGAAATGAGGTTCACATTTGTTAAATTATAGCTGAAGTCTGGATAATCAAAAATTCCTGTATTCTAACAAAAAAACAATCAAAAAGCTGCCTGCCCTCACCACCCTTTTAAACATAAACAAGGACATATGTCCTGGAGCTAGAGAAAAAGGGAATTCAAATGTTCATTTTGTACATGAACAAAACCCAAGACCCTGTTCTTTCTTTACACCCTTACACTAAACAAGCTGGGTGAGGAACCCAAAATCAAAAGCCTGTAAGTGAAGGTTTCACGCGGTCTCCCCAGTACTGAGGTGTGTCTCAATATAAGCATCAGCCCCCTCCACCCCATAAGCAGGCTGCATGAACAACTGCATCACAGCTGCGTGCAATGAGGGGCTGTTTGGAACACCTCGTGCTTCTCTAACTGTGACGCCTTCCCATGAAAATGATCAACCAGGTGGACTCTTACAGCTGCCTTTTCCTTGCCCCCACACACAAAGGCCAAGAAGAATAACACATGGCTGGGCCCTGACAATTCTCTGGGCAAGATGGATTGGCAGCCCATGAAATCACTAAATCCCCTAAGCCAGGAGCTTCGGGATGACATACGGTCAAATGTAATTGCTCCTCTATGCTTTCTACACCTTTCAGAAGGTCCAAACCTGAAGTTGGTGGCAAAGAGGCACACTTGTCCTTTTTGCTAAATGACAAGACTTTAAACTCTCCTTACATTCTAGAAGTTAGATTACACCAATACAGAATACACCAGATTGAAATCTCTATGTGAATGAGCCCATATCTTACACACAGAACACAAATACCACACTCACATACACAATTAGTATACACATTTACCAAAATGAGATGAGATGAATGGGTTCAAAAGATAAACCTGCATAGGGCATAAGACTAAAGCCCATTTGATTATTGCATTCAAAGTATATTATTAAATCCAAAGCTAAACTTCTAGCCTTCAAAGTAACAGCCACAAATGTGAATTGAGAATGGGGTGAGAGCTAGGAACAGGTATGGCCATCCTTCAAGCCCTGACAATTTTAGACCAGACCATGCTTAGTACAGTAGTTCTTAACACTGGCTACACATTCGAGTGACCTGAACTTTTTTTTTCTTTTTCTTTTTTCTACTGCAACAGTCTACCCGAATGAGATGACTTGAACTTTTAACATTCTTGATGCTCAGGCCACATTTCAATAAATTAAATCAGAATCCCTGGGGCCAGACTCAGACATTTGTGTTTTTTAACATGCACCAGGTGACTCCAAAGTGCAGCCAGTTGAAAGCCCAGATGGTGGGAATAACATATTGTTTATTTAAGAGAATGTAATTTTGTAAGAAAATCGAAAAATTGTGAGTACCATTAATATCTCCACAGTCTCTGAGAATAGAAAGCATGTTTCCTTACTAAAATGGTCTTTTTCTGGCAGATCCAGCAAAACCCTCACTGCCTTACGTATCAGTGCCTTATACAAGCTGAGAGAAGAGCTCTGAAGCTACCTACAGTTAGCAGGGGCTCAACAAGACAGAGTCAAGTCATCCTCATTCACTTTTGATCTATTGGGTAGGAGTCCTCAAGCTCTGGTTTTCCAAGCCAAAAAGTTTTTTTTTTTTTTTTTTGAGACAGAGTCTCCCTCTGTCACCAGGCTGGAGTGCAGTGGTACAATCTTGGCTCACTGTAACCTTCGCCTCCTGGGTTCAAGCAATTCTTCTGCCTCAGCCTCCCAAGTAGCTGGGATTACAGGCACATGCCACCACACCCAGCTAATTTTTGTATTTTTAGTAGGGACGGAGTTTCACCATTTTGGCCAAGATGGTCTCTATCTCTTGATCTCGTGATCTTCCTGCCTCGGCCTCCCAAAGTGCTGAGATTACAGGCATGAGCCATCGTACTTGGCCAAAAACTTTTTTTTTTTTTTTTTTTTTTGAGACAGGATCTCACCTGTTGCCCATGCTGGAGTACAGTGGCATGACCGCAGCTCACTGCAGCCTTGACCTACCAAGTATCTGGGACTACAGGTGCACACCACTATGCCCAGCTAATTTTTAATTTTTTTGTAGAGATGGAGTCTCATTATGTTGCCCAGGCTGGTCTCAAACCCCTAGACTCAAGTGATCCACCTCCCTCAAACTCCCAAGTGCTAAGAGTACAGGCATGAGCTACCACACCCGGCTGGAAAGGACTTCTTGAAGGCAAAGTGAGCTCATCAAAAAGACTGGCAGGGCTTGGCACAGTAGTTCATGCCTGTAATCTCAGCACTTTGGGAGACTGAGGCAGGAGGATCACTTGAGCCTGGGGAATAGAGGCTACAGTGAGCCAGGATTGTGCCACTGTACTCCAGCTTTGGCAACAGAGAGAGACACTGTTTCAAAAAATAAATTTTAAAAATGGGCGGGAGACCAGGGAAATAGGCAGGAAAGACAACAATACAAAGTGTACCTGGAAGGAGGAAGAATGCAGGTCTCAGTGGCATCTCACTAACTTACACTCTTAGGTAGAAGCGTGTTCTGGCTTGTATTAAGCTACTTGGGGGCTCATGAGACTACTTAGGTACAAAATCACTATAAATAAGTTGTCTGCTTCAGAAAAAAAGACACTGGGATATCCTGAAGGTTCTCAAAGGCCTCACAAGAAAGGTCCTCCATATCAGGGATAGCAGCAGTTACTGACTCATGGTGTCTCTATCTCTCCCTACCTGGTATCTTCTTGGAGTCTAAATCTGGATCTAAATTTGGGATGGGGAAAAATGGGAAAAAAGTGGTAGAAATGCTGCTTTTGCAGCAGAATTGGCAGTTAGTTCACCTTTCACCCCAGATTTTAAGAGTTTAAACACAGACCATGCAGTGCGCCAATGGGCTGGTGGTATGGGTAGGGCAAGACATACACATGCAAGAGAAGCAGAAAGGGGCATGGGGCAACCTCCTTACCTTCCTGAGATTAGTATGACTTCCATTTTTCCCCACACTCTCATTCACAGATGCAGACTATAATATTTTTCTTGCCTGACTTAAGTCTCTCTGAAGCCAGAATCATTCGGGAGTGAACAAAATGGCCCTGAAATTCTTGTTCCATGACTGTAAATCCATTTGTTAGCCCACAATCAGAAATCGAATGCTATTCAGCATGGCCCATGATTTAACAGAAGATTTTTCTCTATATCCCATACAAAGCAAGAAGCTCCACAGCCTCAAGAGGCTCATGGCTACTATCTATTGTAACTCTGATCACATGATTCTTTCGGTTCGCTGTATCTTTTTCATGTGAACTAGAAAAAGGTGACTGTCTTCCCTGAAATCACAGCTAAAGAAGGGCAGCAGCAGCCTTAAGGTACCATGCAAAAATTAAAACAGTTAAGGAAGAAAGCTGTGGTTACAAGCATGAGGAATCCAGTCTGAGATGAGCAGCATACAGAGAGGAAGAGACAGAAAAGGTTTTTCAACTCATGACTTAAGAGACCCCTTGAAAGATGTACGTACTTAGCTTCCTCCACTACCTCGACCTCGGCATGAGCTGTGATTGGTGCATTGGAGTGGGCTCCCGTGGGATCATCAACATTCAGCTCTCCATTGGTTGAGCTAATCACCTGAAACAGAAAGACAAAGTGTGTGACAGGCACCATGGCAATAGAAATCTCTTGCCAGCAGCAGATAAGGTCCCTAAGGGAGATCTAGTTTCTAGCTCAGACACTAAACAGGCAGTGTCTGGATTTTTTTTTTCCTGGGTTAAGGGATCAATTTAGGGAAGGTTCCCAGGCCCATATCACGTGAGAACACTAAAATCAATGATGTCATCATATAATGATGATAATAACTTCCATACTGAGTACTTACTCTGTGTCAGGCACTCTGCTACATTGTGTAAGTTTAATCCTTACAAATCTTATGAAATAGGTCTTTTTACAGATGGAAACACTAAGAAATGACTTAACCAAGTTTAAAGTTAATATCTGTGGAGTTCCATGAGGAAAATTTTTCTAAACACATAGATTCTTTCATATTGCAAAAATATACACATTAAGTTAAAAATAACTGCAGCCGGATGCAGTGGCTCAGGCCTATAATCCTAGCACTTTGGGAGGCCGAGGTGGGTGGATCATGAGGTCAGGAGATTGAGACCATCCTGGCCAACATGGTGAAACCCCGTCTCTACTAAAAATATAAAAATTAGCTGCGCATGGGGTGCATGCCTGTAATCCCAGCTACTCAGGAGGCTGAGGCAGGAGAATCGTTTGAACCAGGGAGTTGGAGGTTGCAGTGAGCTGAGGTCATGCCACTGCACTCCAGCCTGGTGACAGAGGGAGACTCCGTATCTAAATAAATAAATAAATAAATAAATAACTGCATGGCTGACTTCTAAAGGTAAAAATCACTTGGCTCCCTTGAATATGATTGGTGAAGTCTACTTCTCTCAGTTTATTATGATATAATTATATAGACTCAGTGATGATATTCAAAGAAAAAGGTCTAAAAAGGATCAACCATGGGCACCAGAAACTATAAACACACTTTCTTTCAGAAATTTCCTCATGGCTTTGAGCAATGGTTTGAAGTCACACAAATAACAAGACTGTCACATCCTCTCTGGCAAGAGAGAAGATGGTAAAAAAACAATCTCCCTTGGAAAGCCAGTCTTATTTCAGTTATCTTTATTTCAGGTTCAGTGTCATCCCACTTGTCACTGATGGTCCCCGAAATGTAAGTGATGGCTGTCTGTCACTCCTGTCATCTGGTTAATGTGGACCCGATCAGGCTTCTCTTGCTTGTGTAGCTGCTTCTGCCACCTAGTTTCATTTCCAGCACATGATTCCTGTTTATGTAGGGGCTGGGCAGTGGGAAAGGAGACCCCACTGCTGGACAAACCACTGCTGTTAAAGACCTTGGCTGAAACATGGGAGAGAACCACAAAATAGGATGAACAGTTTGGATATCACACACCCTTGGAAAAGTACTTCCATCTATTTGAGATTGTTTCTTACAGGTTGATGAAAGAATCATACAAGAAAATGTATGAGACTGTCTAGTATAATACCTAGTGTAAATAAGGGAAGCAGCATAGTGTAGAAATTGCCATAATCAGCCCTACATTTGAACCCCAGCTCCACCACTTACTTGCTGTGGGTCCTTGGGCAAGATTTTCAATCTATGCCTGAGCTTCCTAATCTGTAAAATGAGAGAACGATGCTGCTTATCTATGGTGTTTACTGTGTAGAACACCCACAGAAAGTGTTTAGTCCAGTACCATGAGACATGGTAATAGCTCAATAAGTGGTCATCTTACTGTTACTCTCCGTCCGTAACTGTTTATTCTTATCTGCCTCTAGCTCAGGGGTCCTCACCAGCAGTTAATCCACAAAAGTTTCCTGATTAGTCATAAAGAGGAGGGTGGGAGGAAATATTTAGTACAAGTAGCCTTTGGGACAGATAGGGTGAATATTACTTACTAGCAATCTATACCCAACATTATTTCTAAACAAGAAATAATTATTGTTCTCATTAATAACACTTTTTTTTTGAGACAGAGTCTTCTCGGTTGCCCAGGCTGGAGTACAACAGCACGATCTCAGCTCACTGCAACCTCCGCCTCCCAGGTTCAAGTGATTCTCCAGCTTCAGCCTCCCAAGTAGCTGAAATTACAGGCATGTGCCAATGTGCTACCATGCCTGGCTAATTTTTGTATTTTTTTTTTTTTTTTTTAGTAGAGATGGGGTTTCACCATATTGGCCAGGCTGGTCTCAAACTAATGACCTCAGGTTATCCACCCACCTCAGCCTCCTAAAGTACTGGGATCACAGGTGTGAGCCTCTGTGCCCAGCCTTCAACTCAATCTTAATAAAATATTTTTTTTTTAAACACAGGGAGACTTATAGATTAAAAGGGATTAAAAGAGACTAAGACATTGAGAAAGACTGATGAGGTATGCTGCATTAGTTAAGGCAATGCATGAACCTTGATTAAATCCTGGACACTACAATATTAATTCTGGGGACAACTGGAATTAGGTGGAATGTGATATGGACTGTATATCAGATATTATGAAATTAACTGTCTTAGAATGTCTTTGTTCTTAGAAGATACAGGCTGAAGTATTTTGGGATAAGGTGTAATGATGTCTGCAGCTTACTTTCATATGGTTTAGCAAGCAAACACACATACACACACACACACACACACACACTCTTTCACACACAGAATTAAAGCAACTATGGCAAAAATCTTAATAATTGGTCCAATGAGGTTAAGGATATTTAAGAGTTCGTTGCATTTCCCTCCCAATTTCTTTGTAGAGTTGAAATTTTCACTACAAAAGTTGGGGAAAAAATCAGCAAAAACAAAAAGTTGAGGGAAGAGGGAATATGGATTGGAAAACCACAGCTCCTCATTCTAATACTATCCTGTTAATTTCCTCCGTGCTTCATTTGCTTCCTGTGTACATATTCTGGCTACACACCAGTGACAATACTGGTAAGATCATTCTGTGAGCACAAGGGTTACAGGAGAAAACATAGTAAGATTCTAGTGGACAATTCAGGAACTAGACAAGATGTTCAATAAAATGTCTTGGCTTCTACTCACACAAATGAAACATTAGTAAGCATCACCACTGAGAATTACTTGGTGACTCTGGATCATGGGGCCTGCTCACAGCATTTCACGTGGCTTATACTTTCTAATTTCTCCTTGCTATGAATTGCCATTTGTGCCATAAGCAATGTCCCTTAGGCAATCTAAGGAATAAGAAGTTATCCCCATTTTATAGACTAGACATCTTGTCTGTATCAATGAGCATCTGGTCTCAAATGAATGAGGCATAAGTAGAACCTCCAGTTCTCTACTCTTAATTGTATCAAAAACATACCTAGGACTCAAAGGCTATAAATCTGGGCCTTTATAGCATCCACTTAATTATTGCACACTGGAGGTCCAGTATGTCAAACTACTGAACGGCTGCCTAGATGTGCAGTGGAACAAACACCGTGTAAGTGACAGAAGAGTTGGATTCTAGGCCTTCTTCTACCATTAAAATCCTCTGTGAGCCCTGTTTTCTAATTCTGTAAGACAAGGCCAATGGCCATAATCCTATCAACTTCATAAATATGAAGGGAATTAAATACAATTATGTTTAGAAGAGATTTGAAAAATTATAAAGAACCTTATGAATGTAACAAATTATTTTTATGTTTTTTTTGATTTTTTAATTTTTTTGTTGGGGGGAGATGGAGTCTCACTCTGTCACCTAGGCTACAGAGCAGTGGTGTGATCTCGGCTCACTGCAACCTCTGCCTCCTGAGTTCAAGCGATTCTCCTGCCTCAGGCTCCTGAGTAGTTGGGACTATAAGGCATGCATCACCACGCTTGGCCAATTTTTGTATCTTTTGGTAGAAACAGGATTTCACTATATTGGCCAGGATGGTTTTGAACTCCTGATCTCAAGTGATCTGCCCTTCTCAGCCTTCCAAAGGGCTGGGATTACAGGCATGAGCCACCGTGCCCAGCCATTATGTTTTTTCTATTAAATTTTTAGTATAACTTCATTATAAAAGATAATAAAAATTAACCTTGCTTATAAAAAGCTTTATTTGCAGCCGGGTAAGGTGGCTTACACCTGTAATCCTAGCACTTTGGGAGGCCAAGACAGGCAGACTGCCTGAGCTCAGAAATTCACCACCAGCCTGGGCAAGATGGTGAAACTCCATCTCTACTAAAATACAAAAAATCAGCTGGGCGTGGTGGCAGACGCCTGTAATCCCCGTTACTCAGGAAGCCGAGGCATGAGAATTGCTTGAATGCAGGAGACGGAGGTTGCAGTAAGCCAACATCGCACCACTGCACCCTAGCCTGGACAACAAAGTGAAACTCTGTCTCAAAACAAAAACAAACAACAACAAAAAAAGCTTTATTTACATATTCAAATAGACATTTATTTTGCTTTAATCACTATTAAAATTAATCCCTCATTACTCTGGGTATACCAAACAAGACCAATTAACATCTTACAGCATTACCCATGAGAAAGACTAAGGTAAAAGACTTTTTTGACATTCAGACCTGGTAATATCCCTTTTAGGAGTCTCAATATTTGAGTTATTAGTTTCATTTCTCAAAATGTCACTGTGAGGAGAAATCAGAGCTGTGTGTCAAAGGAAACAGTACTTTGATTCATGTGTCATTCTAAGTTTATGTCCTTACTTGGTCCTGAACATTTCTAAAAACTCCCTCCCTAAACACTTTAATTTGGACAACTTTAGAGGAATCTTTTTGAAAGGGAAAATATATTGTCTTCTTATATTTAGGCCTTCCACATGTAAAAGATAAAAGATCTGTGGAAATATTGGAAGGATGAGAACAATGGGGTCTGCCCATTAAATATGTTGGAACAGGAGTCTCCATGTGCCTTATCAGAGCAAACTTTTCTTAAATTAGCATTCTGCACTCCCTCCCAGGGTCATAGTGTCTGCAAGTAACCCAGGTTAGGCCAAGCATGATTTTCATTATCTCTGGCAAGTGAGACAACTCACAAAATTGTGGATATCTGTTGTATTAGGAAAGTACTGTTAATTTGGTTCGCAAAAGGTGTAACTTTTACTTCTTTACAAAAATTCGGGCTAAAAGCAGTGTTAAGTCCAAAGGGGCCAATGTAATGAGGAGGAGCAGAGCTGAACATAATATTAGGTAAATGGTGTAACTGCTTGCCCTCTATTTAAGTGCCAAGGATGCTGGTAAAACTTAGTTTATAGGGAGTAAAGGATGTTGCATGTTTCAAAAGTGCCGCCAAAGACACCTCAATTGGCTCCATTTCTAAAGGACACTTCACAAGATCAGGTGCGGTGGCTCATGCCTGTAATCCCAGGATCTTGGGAAGCTGAGGTCGGCAGATCACTTGAGGTCAGGAGTTTGAGATCAGCCTGGCCAACATGGCAAAACTCCATCTCTACTAAAAATCCAAAAATTAGCTGGGCATGGTGGCACATGCTTGTAATCCCAGCTACTCTGGACACTGATGCAGGAGAGCTGCTTGAACTTGGGAAACAGTGGTGGCAGTAGCCAAGATTGTGCCACTGCACTCCAGCCTGGATGACCAAGTAAGACTCTGCCTCAAAAAAAAAAAAAAAGAAAGAAAAGAAACATGCTTATTTTATAAATATAAAAAGACAAGGATAAACCATAATGTTAAAAAGGAAAACAACAAAGAGCAAAGAGCTGCTCTTGCAGCTCTGTTTTGAACAGGCTACTCTCTTTCATTGGTGTACGGATCCTAGGATTTCCTAACTTTATTATCCTAGGGATTCCCTTTGTTTCTTTCTTGTCCTGGATCTCTGGTTTCCTGGATCCCAGGTATTCCTTTTTTCTTTTCTTTTTCTTTTTTTGAGACAGAGTCTCACTGTGTCACCCAGGTTGGAGGACAGTGGTGTGATCTCCGCTCACTGCAACCTCCTCTTCCTGGGTTCAAGTGATTCTCCTGCCTCAGGCTCCCAAGTAGCTGGGACTACAGGTGCCTGCCATCATGCCTGGCTAATTTTTTTTTTTTGTATTTTTTCATAGAGACAGAGTTTCACTATGTTGGTCAGGCTGGTCTTGAACTCCTGACCTTGTGATCATCCCACCTTGGCCTCCCAAAGTGCTGGGATTACAGGTGTGAGCCACCACGCCCATCCGCTATTTCTTTCTTGTTCTATTAATTTTGATAACACACATCCTTGTGTGGCTTCATATGAAAGGGTGCCTGAGAAATAAAATTGAGAGTTTTTTTGTTTTATTTTGTTTTGTTTTTTTAGAGACAGGGTCTTGCTCTGTCACCCAGGCTGGAATGCTGTGGTAAGATCATGGCTCACTGCAGTCTCAAACTCCTGGGCTCAAACGATCCTCTTGGCTCAGCCTTCCTAGCAGCTATGACTACAGGCACACAGCACCATACCCAGCCAATTTTTCTGTTTTTTTTTTTTTTTTGTAGAGACCAGATCTTGCTATATTACCAGGATGGTCAAAACCTCCTGGCCTCAAGTGATAATCCTGCCTAGGCCTCTCAAAATGCTGGAATTATAGTTGTAAGCCACTGTTCCTGGTCCCTACGAGCAATGTTTTTTGTTTTGTTTTGTTTTGTTTTGTTTTGTTTTGTTTTTAAGAGTATCACTAACTCTGTCACCCAGGCTGAGGCTGCAGTGCAATTGCAATGGCACAATCTTGGCTCACTATAACCTCCACCTTCCAGATTCAAGCAATTCTCTCGCCTCAGCCTCCTGTGTAGCTGAAACAATAGGCATGCACAACCACACCTGGCTAATTTTTTAACTTTCTGTAGAGACAAGGTCTCCTTTTGTTGCTCAGTCTTGTCCAATCCATCATGGTTTTGTTTTTATTTTTTTTAGACAGAGTCTTGCTCTGTCACCCAGACTGGAGTGTGCAGTGGCACAATCTCGGTTCACTGCAACTTCTGCCTCCCGGATTCAGGCAATCCTCCCGCCTCAGTCTCCTGAGTAGCTAGGATTACAGGCATGTGCCACCAAACCTGGCTAATTTATTTTGTATTTTTAGTAGAGACAGGGTTTTACCATCTTGGCCGGGCTGGTCCCGAACTCCTGACCTCAAGTTATCTGCCCCTATCAGTCTTCCAAAGTGCTGGGATTATAGGAGCCACTGCGCCCAGCCTCAATCCATCATTTTAACCTATGTGATCCTATGTTTCTTTTTTTTTTACAGGGCCAAAGCTGTCTTCCAAGCTGTGAATAAGATCTTTCTGTGAATCACTCCTTAAAACAGCATATCCTAGATGATCAAGGCTACCAAGATGCATTTCTACATGCACAAGCCTGTCTGCACCTTTATAAAAATTTACGTTTGGTAGCTCTGAGTTCATTGTGTGTCCCAACTGATGGTGTCACTTGCCAATATGAGAACAATATTGAGGCTAAGATTATTAAAAACATTCACATAAAAGACAAGTTAAGAGATACAAGATGTTCTAGTACGAAACAGAGAAAAGAGATTCAGAATAGCCCAAATGAAGTCAGAAATAATTTTCTTAAGACCACAGTGATTCCAGAGAGAAAAAAGGAGATGGCCCAACTTTTTGGGTACCCACTCAGAAACAGAAGACTTATACAAATTAACATTCTCAGCTTATGCGTGAAGGCATGTATCATGGAATGAACAACATATGTAGTCCTTTAGTCCTCTATTCAAAAAATACTTGTAAGTTTCAGATCTTTACAATTCAGAGACTTGACACTAACACAATTCTACCTTGATGTTATTTTTATGGTTTATCATAAATGGATCAAGGTGGTAGGACTAGGTTAACCAGAAATCAATATCAGAAATCATACAGATCTTTCTTAGTCAATGACAACAACAAGTAATCATCTTAACAAGTGACTCTTGCCTAAGTCCACCTAGACAGAAAATCTGCACAGATACTCAGTTGGCCCTTCCTATAAGCTTCCTTTCTCAAGCAGCCAAAATTTCAGAAGCAAGCCAACATTGTACCAGCCAAGCTGGAAAGGCCAGGAAAAGGCAATAAAGGCAGTAAATACCTGCACTGATCCCCCATGGCGGTCTGCAGCCAAGTGAGACGTCAGGTATGAGGTATTGGTCTGCCGGCTGGGCTGAATTTCCCACTCTCCTCGGCGCTCTGATGATGCATTCTGCTCAAGCATTAGAAAGCATGACAGCGAGATATGGAAGGAAAGGTGAAGCAACAGCAAGCAATAACAAAATCGAGTACATTCGTGTCCCTGTAGGTTTTTCTTTTTTCTTTTTGGATTTCAAACTAACAACTGTTGGAAAGAAGTGAGAAGAAGCTAGCTTGTCTACACTTATTTTCGCCTAATGAGTTAATACATGAATCTATAGCACACCTTCCTCACTCAGACATAGAAAACCAATAATGACCAAAAGAGGAAGGAGGGAGGAAAAGCACCCAAAGCTGGGATCATCTTTTAGTTTCCACAAAAGTAAAATCTTAGTAGCCACTAAGCAGGTCAAACTCAGAATGTTAAGATTATTGGAAAGGCTGGGCTCAGTAGCTTACACCTGTAATCCCAGCACTCTGGGGGCCGAGGTGGGTGGGTCACCTGAGGTCAGGAGTTCAAGACCAGCCTGGCCTACTGAGTGAAACCCAGTCTCTACTAAAAATACAAAAATTAGCTGGGCATGGCGGCACATGCCTGTAGTCCCAGCTACTCCGGAGGCTGAGGCAGGAAAATCGCTTGAACCCAAGAGGCAGAAGTTGCAGTGAGCAGAGATTATATTACTGTACTCCACCCTGGGTGACAGAGCGAGACACCTTCTCAGAAAAAAAAAAAAAAGATCGTTGGAAAAAGGAACAGTCATAATTATAAATTACTTAACTGATTTAAACCTTTATTGATTGACTGATTGATTGATTGACTGAGATGGAGTCTCACTCTGTTGCCTACACTGGAGTGTAGCAGCGCAATCTTGGCTCACTGCAACCTCCACCTCCCAGGTCCAGGCGATTCTCCTGCCTCAGCCTCCAGAGTAGCTGAGACTACTTGTGCGTGCCATTATGCCTGGCTAATTTTCGTGTTTTTAGTAGAGATGGGGTTTCAGCACATTGACCCAGCTGGTCTCAAACTCCTGACCTTGTGATCTGCCCATCTTGGCCTCTCAAAGTGCTGGGATTATAGGTGTGAGCTACTGCATCCAGTGACTAAAGACCTTTTACAGGGTCCAGTGCCGTGGCTCATGCCTGTAATCCCAGCACTTCGGGAGGCCGAGGCAGGTGGATCACGAGATCAGGAGACAGAGACCATCCTGGCTATCAAGGTGAAACCCCGTCTCTACTAAAAATACAAATACTTAACCAGGCCTGGTGGCACCGCGCCTGTAGTCCCAGCTACTCAGGAGGCTGTTGCAGGAGAATCGCTTGAACCTGGGAGGTGGAGGTTGCAGTGAGCCGAGATTGCACCACTGTACTCCAGCCTGGGTAACAGAGCAAGACTCTGTCAAAAAAAAAAAAAAAACAAAAAAAAAAAACAAAACTTTAATAGACAGGTAATACAGAAAATTCCTGCATTAGGAGTCAAGACAATATGGCTTTTCCTTAATAGGAAACCCATTATTCTTGAAATTAACCTTCATGGGACTTTGTACTAAGATAAAATGAGTAGTAGCAGTGGCTGGAATATTCTCTCTTACCTAAAGGAATGAACAAAGTTATCTCTCAAAAGCAGGTTCACAGGTCAAGAATATGAAAAGATGGGATAAAACTAAAGCTATAGGCCAGGGGTGGTGGCTCACACCTGTAATCCCAGCACTTTGGGAGGCCGAGGCAGGTGGATCACAAGGTCAGGAGTTTGATACCAGCCTGGCCAACATGGTGAAAACCCATCTCTACTAAAAATACAAAAATCAGCCTGGCATTCTGGCATGTGCCTGTAATCCCAGCTACTCGGGAGGCTGAGGCAGGAGAACTGCTTGAACCTGTGAGGTGGAGGTTACAGTGAGCTGAGATTGTGCCACTGCACTCCAGCCTATGCAACAGAGCAAGACTCTGTCTTGGAAAAAAGAAAAGAATAAAAATAAAGCTACATTGTTTGCCTGGTTCTTCTAGCTAAGAGCTTCTAGAACAGAATTAGAAATAAGTTTACTTATTGAAATGATACTATGAATTATTTTCTTCTAGAAAGTAAAAGGAGGGCCGATCTTCAACTAAAAACCTGTTTGGATTCTGCTTTCACCTTAATGTCACAGGCTGTCTTCCTTCTTTACCTGCTTTTTAGATCTCATACTATTCTGATCTTGTTCATATGTGACTTTTGTTCAGAAGAATCTGTTCAGGTGCCTCTTCCCCTGTGCCAGATGGCTGAGGAGTTGTTAACACCATGATGCTCAGCTGTAACAATCCTAAGGCTCTACAAAAATGAAAAATGAGTAGTTGGAGAGGCAGCAATGAGGGATTAGTAAATCAAATTTTAATTGCTGTTGATATAAACAGCTGCAGGGGTTAGGATGGATATTGCTGCTCTGCATGAAAATCAGTAAGGACTATAAATCTTACAAATGTTCACAGCTATAAAAGTTGTATTCTATAAAAAAGGAAGAGCAAGGAAGTAATGGTTTGAGGGTCTATATTCACTCTCCATATTTCAGTATCTCATTGACAAGAGTTGCTTAAAGCTCACCTGTAAGTCACCAAAAAGGCATTTCTCGTAAAAATCAGAGCTTTGTATACCAGCTACAATTTATTCATTTTTATTAATGGAATATGAAGTCATATGGACAAGAGTATTATAAAGGATCCTGTTCACATTTTTTCTGCTATTCCTCAGAGAATAAACATATTCTACGAGAAGGCAGCTGTATGAACCTGCTCTATTATCTTATAAATGAGAGGTTTGATTTTATGCTGCTAGATACATTAGAGAGAATCAAAGCTACCCAAAATATTCCCTAACTATAATTATTTCAACAAAGATTCAAATGTTTCATTTTCCAAAGTAAGACTATAGTGTACAACATAATCAGAATATTTTATAAACTTTTTTTTTTTTTTGAGACAGACTTTTGCTCTTGGTGCCCAGGCTGGAGTGCAATGGCGCAATCTCAGTTCACCGCAACCTCCACCTCCTGAGTTCAAGCGATTCTCCTGCCTCAGCCTCCCAAGTGGCTGAGATTACAGGCAAGCGCCACCACACTCAGCTAATTTTGTATTTTTAGTAGAGATGGGGTTTTTCCATGTTGGTCAGGCTGGTCTTGAACTCCTGACCTCAGGTGATCCACCCACCTTGGCCTCCCAAAGTGCTGGGATTACAGGTGTGAGCCACAGAGCCCGGCCATATTTTATAAACGTACTGACATTGTCTATATCCTCAGAGCACTTAGTATCATTTATTCTGACTGCTGGAGATCTTAGAGTAAACTTAGTCTTCTAATATTAGAAATAATATCTATAACTAAACCTATTAGTGATAGCCTTTTCAGTTCTCCAGAACTTTTTATTTTTGTAATATTTAAATATAATATTTAAGCTCCTAAACTATTATATAGTACTGTCAGTTTTCTAAAACCTTAAGTGCTTAAAAAAATCCAGACATTGATAAGCCATTTAGTGCTGAATTCTATGATACAAACTCAACACAATTACATCTTATGAATGCTCTCTGTTTTTGTGTTTGTTTTTAAGGCAGGTAAAATAGAAAATGGCTGGAAATGTATGTTCATGTGTACTCACAGGCTTTAAAGAAAACCCTGGACAGCTGATCAACAATTATTTCCATTTTTACTGAATTACACATCAGAACTCTGGTTTGATGCTACTGTCTGCATCAAACAATTTGTTTGATTCACAGGGCTATGTGGTTCTTTATATTCATTCTAGTTTAATAAATAATTTGTTGAAAGATTTAAGATTTTTGTTTAAATGAAAATAGCAAGACATTTTTCAAAGGCCTAAAAATCACACTCATCTCCATTCTCAAAGCAATATGCTCTGTATCTTTTAAAGAAAGTAAACTAATGATAACATTCTAGATTGCTTCATAAGTGCTTCTACTATGATGAAGGAAAAACACACTATATCATACTACTGCCCGCCAAGGCTCTGTATCTGTTGAAAGCATCAAAACTAAGTACAGACGTGTACCTAGGAGTTGTCGGTTTATTATTTTGGAAACTAGTTTCCGCTAAGATGTTAAACTCTAGGGCTACTGTTTTCTGGAATGTAAGAGCTTGGACCAGAATCTAGGGGATGACATAGTAGAAAGGGCCATTTTCAGTTTCAGAAAGCAACAGAACGCCTAAGAACTAGATGAAACCAAAGAAAGTTGATAACTACAGCTGTCTGCTAGTGTAACTTTCCCTGAAAGGTATTTTAGGCATTACTGTGTACACAAGAGTTATGATTAAGCCTCATCAACACAGAAGCTAGTTAGTTGAAGCAAACCAGTGGAAGAGATCAGCATGTAAATCCTTCATTCTTAAAGATCACTCCTGCATACACATCTAACTAAATAACACTCAAGAGATCCATGGGTAGAAAAGTCATTCAGCAAAGTCAGTTTCTCTGCATTACTTCAAAAGCAGAGGTCCACAAAGAGTATTTAAGTCCCCCAAAGTAGGAGCAGGAATCTCAAGTAGTGGTAACTCCTTGGGGTAACGCTTTAAAATCTTCAGTTGTGATTGCATTACCTTCGTGGAAATTATTGATTTACTATGTAGTAGGTAAATATTGAAACAAGAAAGTAGCAATCCAGCATAGCATAAATGAAAGGTAAAGGTAATAAAAACAGTTGAGAAAACATAGAAGACTGTTGGAACAGTGAAAACCCCCACCTATGCCCTATGTCAGAGGAAACAAATCTCTCTCAGCAGTCATTTGGCAGGGATGAATGGATAGCCGTTGTAGAGAGTCACACTAACAAAGGGGGAGGAAAACACAATCTGAAGACATCTCAAGTATCACCCCATCTATGGCCTGAAAATTATTTCAAATTCTTAGTGGGGATAAAGTTACTATTCTGAAGCAAAAGGAGGGCAAACAACCTTTTTCTTGTAGCAAAAAAAATCACCAGGCCAGCCATGGTGGCTCATACCTGTCATCCCAGCACTCTGGGAGGCTGATGTGGGCAGATCACTTGAGGTCAGGAGTTCAAGACCAGCCTGACCAACTTGGTGAAACCTCATCTCTACTAAAACTACAAAAATCAGCCAGGCATGGTGGCGTGTGCCTGTAATCCCAGCTAGTCAGGAGGCTGAGGCACAAGAATCACTAGAACTTGGAGGCGGAGAGGTTGCAGTGAGCCGAGATTGCACCACTGCACTCCAGCCCGGGCAAAAGAGTGAGACTCTGCCTCAAAAAAAAAAAAAGCATATACTTGAAACTTCCTTCTATTAAGCTCATGAAACAGAATCAGTTTTCCCATTTCAGACAGGGGTTATACCATGTAATCTGTCATTTGTGCAGAGATCTCCTGTATAATATAAACTTTATCAAATATGAGGGAAGTTTAAAAATCACTGAGAACAACCTGAAAGGGGGATTATTCTCAGGCTCAACACTATCCAGAGACAAGAGTATCAATTCTGTGATACTTTTAGAAAATTGAGGAAACCACCCTAGAAGTTTGCAACTCTCTAATCAAACTTTGCCCTATCCTTACTCACAATGGTGTAAGATACATCCCTAGGAAATGTTCATTTATCTAGCTAGGATTACTTCAGAATCACCAAGTTTCCTCCTACAAGGAGCTGGGTTAGAATATTAGGTATCTGCTGAAATACAAAATACTTAAGAATGCATACAGAAAGAAAAAAAAAAAAACTTTCACTATGGAATAGAGAATTAAGAGGTGAACAGCAGTGACTAGGTGATAGAACAGAAGACACTAAGGAACCAATTTTCAGTTTTGCACTTGCTTGTTTCAAAGTTCCTTTCAGAGTAAAGGTCTCAGAAATGAGGAGGGGCAGCCCTGTCCTGCATTGAGCTCTATGTGGAGTTATGGCCATCCTGTGGCCAGGGTAAGTGTGCAATCTCTGTGACTGTGCTCCTACTAGATGGCAGGCAACATGTTAGGAAACTGCACACAGGTCAGAAGGAGGAAGGTTGTCTCTGGGCAAACTCATCTGCCTCTTCAACTAGCAAACCCTGAGCCTCAATCAGAACTAAACAGTACTCCAGCTGGGCGCAATGACTCATACCATAATCCCAGCACTTTGGGAGGCAGGAGGCAGGTGGATCACAAAGTCAGGAGTGCAAGACCAAGCCTGGCCAACATGGTGAAACCCTGTGTCTACTAAAAATACAATAATCCCAGCTCCTCGGGAGACTGAGGGAGGGAATTGTTTGAACCCAGGAGGTTGCAGTGAACCGAGATTGTGCCACTGCACTCCAGCCTGGGCAACAAAGCAAGACTCCATCTTAAAAAAAAAAAAAAAAAAGAACCAAACAGTACTCTGTAAAAAGATAGAAATGGATAACTAATGAGCTTTTTTTTTTTTCTTAAAGGTATTAATTTGATGAAGATCTCTGACTACCTTGGCTATTTAGCAATCTGGCCTAAACTCTCCTTTAGAAAAATTATGTTCATAAAAAGCTTTATTCAGTAAGCATGATAGCACTAAGCCACGATACATTTTTCTTTTTCTTTTCTTTCTTTTTCTTTTTCTTTTTTTGAGATGGAGTTTTACTCTGTTGCCCAGGCTGGAGTAGAGTGGCACAATCTCAGTTCACTGAAACCTCTGCCTCTCAAGTTCAAGCAAGTCTCCCCTCTCAGCCTCCTGAGCAGCTGGGAGTACAGGCACCTGCCATCATGCTTGGCTAATTTTTGTATTTTTATAGAGATGGGGTTTCACCATGTTGCCCAGGCTGGTCTTGAACTCCTTACCTCAGGTGATCCGCCCACCTCGGCCTCCCAAAGTGTTGAGATTACAGGAGTGAAACATCATGTCAGGCCCACAATATAGTTTTCTAAGGCTATATGTCCTTTACATACATTCCCTTACAGTCTAGATACAAACAAATCCAAACCACTCTTTTACTGGAGGCGTATCTTCTTCAGACCTGATATGATTTGACTCTTATAAATTCTGTGTTTATTTTTCTGTGTATTATAAGATATTGAGTGAAATATGATTCTTTTGGAAGGATGAGAGATTACCTTTACTGATCTTTGATTTATATTTTCCTAGTCAAATAGGAGAATTAGCAAGGGAACAGTCTACCTAGTACAAAATTACAAATAATAAATTATTTCCCTTAAACATATGCTACACATCTCTTTTTACATGGTGAATGAAAGAAAAAAAAAAACTAGAGACCTATGCTCTGCATACAAAAACACAAAAAAGAGTAAGTGACATTTTGGGTTTCAATATCAGGGGTAGGACATCATGTCTGTTACAGATTAAAAGCTTTTAATAGTCAATATGACTCTCTCCAATGTCAAAATGGGATCTGTTCTCTCTAACCTGCTAGGCTAAGTAGCCCTTCTTTTTCACATGCCCACACACAAAAGAAGCCCACTGTAATAACTGAGGTCAGTCAGAGAAAAAGGACACCACTATCATAACTCCTGAACCTTGTGGTATAATGTTTATGTAGCATTTATGTGAGTAAGGATTGTCACAAGCTTGGATTTAAAGTACTGAAAGGGCAGGAAGAATGCTGCTGCATGCACATAGTAGTCAATTCAACAGTCTACATTTAGTGTGTTGAACAAGCACACTGAATAAAACCTATGACAGTACAATATGTTGAACTCTAATATCAGATCTGTGAATACTAGCAGGACTTACCTCCTGATAAAATTTGATCAGATAATGCAAAGAAAGTTTTGCCAGGTAGAAGCAGACAGAACTATTAAAGTTTTCATCCCCTTTCTGCTGGATGGTAATGCAGAGTTCTTTAGAGAGGAACCAGAGCCATGGCAAGATTTACAACTTTTAGAACTGGGAAAGGACAAATAGGAAGTATAAAATGAAGAAAAGACTAATCCAACTGGGATCCTTCTGAATGGATCTAGCTTTTAGGAATATGTATTCTATCCAAATTCATAGTTTAATAATATTTATCTAGTTAGGTAAATCTATTTTCAAAAAAATTGTGCTTGGCCAGGTGTGGTAGCTCACACTTGTAATCCCAGTTACTTGGGAGGCTGAGGAAGAAAGACCACTTGAGCCCAGGAGTTTGAGGCAGTGACGCCCTGTCTCTACAAAAAATAAACATTAGCCAGGCATGGTGGTTCACACCTGTAGTCACGCTATTTGGGAGGCTGAGCTGGGAGAATTGCTTTAGCCCAGGAGGTCAAGGTTGCTGTGAGCTATGATCATGCCACTGCACTCTATCCTGAGTGATGGAGTGGGATCCCATCTCTATTTAAAAAAAAAAGTGCTTAAGTATCTGGCATTAAAATAGTTTTAAAAGGTAGGTCCAATATATGTGAGTTTAATAGTAGTCTTTTAGGAACCATATTTGGGATCTGTTATTCTATATAGATAAACCAAACAGTACTCAATCCAATATACCTAAAATCTAAATGAGCAAAGCACAATTTTCCAGAATACAGGAAAATAGGATTCTTGTTGTGAAGGAAAAAGAATTTACATGATCACCTGAACGTTCTTTTTTTTTTTTTTTTTTTTTTTTTTTGAGACAGAGTTTCGCTCTTGTTGCCCAGACTGGAGTGCAATGGCACAATCTTAGCTCACCGCAACCTCCGCCTCCCAGGTTCAAGCAATTCTCCTGCGTCAGCCTCCTGACTAGCTGGGATTATAGGCATGCACCACTACACCCAGCTAATTTTGCATTTTTTAGTAGAGACAAGGTTTTTCCATGTTGGTCAGGCTGGTCTCGAACTCCTGACCTCAGGTGATCTGCCCAGCTCTGCCTCCCAAAGTGCTGGGATTACAGGTGGGAGCCACCGCACCTGGTCATTGCCTGAACTTTCTTTACAGCAAAAGACTGCTGTGTGTTTTTCTTTAAACACCCCTACCTGTGAGCAGACAATCCAGCCCTACTCCAGCTGCCAAACAGAGGCAAAACGGCTCTTTGCAGAAACAGAAAACAAGTAGGAAGAAAAGCTTAAAATTTATTTTTCAATAAAGGTTAAATAAAAATATATGCTATAAACAAGTATCTTTTTACATATGCACCCTTCATTTGGCAGACTGATTCATTCACTCATTCATTCAAACAAGTATATATCAAGTGCTCGCTATTCTAAACATTGGTTTGGGCGTTAGGGTTAAAGCAGTGAACAAAACAATAAAAACCTCTGCTTTTACAAGTCTTCAATTTGAGAATGCTGACACCCTAAATTGGTTAAATGTCCTATGGCCAAAGTCTTGGGATAAGATAAAACCAAGATCTGAGCTCTTCTTTCTCCTTCTACTATAAGTATGGGACTAGAGTTTGTTGAACCCTAGGCTCACTAGCAAATGGGCAGATTTCCCAGAATGAGACTCTTTCGGCATTATCATCAATGTCATCTCTAGCCCTTGATTCCCAAATATCTCCCTAGTTGTCTCTGGAGAACCATCCTCTGCCTGTTAGACCTCTTCGGGTGGAATACATTGCTAGTACTTCAAACTCAGAATGCCTAACTTCAAATTCCAAACAAGTTCCTCTACCAACTTTCCCAACTCTAGTAATAGTACCACCTGCCTCCTAATTATCCAGGCTCAAGATCTCTGCAGCAGCTTTGACTATTCCTTCTCTCTTAATCCTAACATTCATGTGGGCTGCCAATTCTGGTAGATTACATCACTGTAGCATTGTTCAATTCTCTTTCATTTTCCCTATTACTACCCATCTAGGCTGCCTTTACCTCTCACAGGAATTCACTACCTGCTTATTGTTTTCCATGTTTGCTGCCAGGCTAGTATCACATTCTGTGCCAAAAGATTTCAAAAGCAGAGTTTCAATCATATCACTCCTTTGTTTAAAAATCTTTAGTCCCCATTCCTACTTAAAATAAGCAACTCTCCAGCCCAGCATTCCAGGAGCTTCACCAAATGGTTTCAACCTACTTTCCTAGCCTTGTCGCCTAGGACTCCTTTATTCGCATCATATATTTTAGAAAACTGAACTCGATACAACATTTGTTGCTGATCATATATTCTTTCTGCTAAGCTGGACTGCTTCTTCCATCTCATTTAATTTCGCTAAGAGCATGTCAAATGCAGCTTCTCTCATCAAATTATTTGTTTTGCTCAGACTAGATGAAATATCTCCTTCCAAACCCAGATGACAATAATTTGCAACTTGGGATGCTGATCTGTTCTGGCTTGTGTTACCGTTATCTGGCCATTTGGCTTATCTACTTGTCAGCTCTTTGAGGACAAGGACTCCCTACTTACCTTGGTATCCACAAGATATATTTTCTTTTTTTTTTTTTTTTTTTTTGAGACAGAGTCTCTGTTACCCAGGCTGGAATGCAGAGGCACAGTCTTGGCTCACTGCAACCCCTGCCTCCAGGGTTCAAACGATTCTCCTGCCTCAGCCTCCCAAGCAGTTGGGATTACAGGCATGCGCCACCACACCCAGCTAATTTTTATATTTTTAGTAGAGAGAGGGTTTCACCACGTTTGCCAGGCTGGTCTCGAACTCCTGACCTCAAGTTATCTGCCCACATCAGCCTTCCAAAGTGCTAAGATTATAGGCATGAGCCACCACACCGGGTCCACAGGATATACTTTCACGTAGCAGGTCCTCAGCTCAGATTTACTGAGTCAAAGTTGCTAATAAAAGGTTAACTATTCCAAGGCTGGGTGCGGTGGCTCAAGCCTGTAATCCTAGCACTTTGGGAGCTGAGGCAGATGGATCACCTGAGGTCGGGAGTTCGAGATCAGCCTGACCAATAAGGAGAAACCCAGTCTCCACTAAAAATACAATATTACCAGGGCATGGTGGCGTATGCCTGTAATCCCAGCTACTTGCGAGGCTAAGGCAGGAGAATTGCTTGAATCCAGGAGGTGGAGGTTGCAGTGAGCCGAGATCACGCTATTGCACTCCAGCCTGGGCAATAAGAGCAAAACTCTAAAACTCTGTCCCCAAAAAAAAAAGGTTAGCTGTTCCTAAAGTGAATACCTGTAAATCAGGGAGAAACTGTATTTTTTTCTTTTGCTATTTTCAAAACTTGAAAGGAATTAGTCTAGAAAATCATCCTGTTTTCAATTCTTAGAGTAATAAAAGAGACATATTTGGCTGCAAATTTCTTAAAAACAAAACAAAACAAAACAAAAAGAGCATAAGAAAACAACCCTAAAGATGGAAAAAATGTGAAATGTAACACAGACAAAGATGGTGTAAAGGTTGAACAGACACTAGAAATCCATTACCCACAGTGCATAGTGCAGAAAGAATTTCATCCAGCAAGGATTCAGAATCCTGCTAGAAAGGAGGTATAAAATTTACACGAACTTGGAGGAACTCCAATCTCTTAGAAGCCACAGGATACTAAAAACTTTAAAATATAAAAAAGCAGGGCCAGGCGTGGTGGCTCACACCCGTAATCGCAGCATTTTGGGAGGCAGAGGTGGGCAGATTGCTTGAGCCCAGGAATCTGAGAACAGCCTGGGCAACACAGTGAAACTGTCTGTACAGAAAATACAAAAAAAAAAAAAAAAATTAGCTGGGTATGGTGGCATGAGCCTGTAGTCCCAACTACTCCCAGAGGCTAAGGTGGAAGGATCACTTCAGCCCAGGAAGTTGAGGCTGCAGTGAGCTGTGATTGCACCATTGTACTCTAGCCTGGGCAACAGAGTGAAATCTGTTCTCAAAAAAAAAAAAAAAAGAAAGAAAGAAAGAAAAGAAAAAAAAATATTTATCAAAGAGAGATATTCAAGATTCAACTTTTAAAAATAAGTATATTAGTTAAATACAGATGAGATTTTCCTAAAATAATTATATACCATGGTCAGATAATTTTCATTGGCAAGTACACTGAAATTCACTGCAACCTCTGCCTCCAATGGCTCAAGCCATTCTCCTGCCTCAGCCTCCCAAGTACCTGGAATTACAGGCATGCGCCACCACGACTTGCTAAGTTTTGCATTTTTAGTAGGGATGGGGTTTCACCATGTTGGTCAGGCTGGTCTTGAACTCCTGACCTCAGGGATCCACCCGCCTTGGACTCCAAAGTGTTGGGATTACAGGCGTGAGACATGGCACTCGGCCTCATTTTTCATTATAGAGTAATAAAACTTCATTTAGAATATTTTAGAACATATTACTACATTTCCAACACTATTTCTGTTAATATTTTGATCTCCTCCAATTGATTCTGCTTATTTCCCCAACCCCTCCAACTCACTTTACTATAATTCAGTTTATTCAGTAAAGGATATGAAGTAGATCTACAATTATGCTTTTATAGGTAGATAGGTAGATCATTTCTATATCTTTGCTATCAATGACAATGCAACAGTTTTATGCACATAACCTATACTTTGGGTTGTTTTATTGATTGATTTCAAGAAATAGGGTATTTTATCAGAGAGGAAAATAACCATCAAATTGCTTTCTAGCCAGGCATAGTGACTCATGCCTGTAATCTCAGCACTTTGGGAGGCTGAGGCAGGTGGATCACCTGAGATCAGGAGTTTGAAACCAGCCTGGCTAACATGATGAAACCCCCTCTCCACTAAAAATACAACAATTAGCCAGGCATAGTGATGTACGCCTGTAGTCCCAGCTGAGGCAGGAGAATTACTTGAATCTGGGAGGCAGAGGTTGCAGTGAGCCAAGATTGCGCCACTGCACTCCAGCCTGGGTGAAAGAGTGAGACACTATCTCAAAAATAAAATAAAATTACTTGCTAGGGAATTTGTATCAGTTTGCAAAATCAACAGCAATATGTCAGTTTAACTGTGCTCTCACCTGCACTAACTTAGCTTTTAAAAAGGGAGGGGTGGGAGAGAACTGCAGAAGTCAACAGTCTTTGGCTGTCAAACTAGAAGTCAGTCAAATTATAAGTCTCAGACAACTACTTTAATTAAAGGATGTGACTACGGACCCAATTAGTGCCCATAGTTTGCTAAACCCTTGCCTTTTTGCCCACTGATTGTCTACTTTATATTTACTCTCTAGTACATGGCTTTCCTTCCTTTATATACTTTTTTCTTACCCACCAAGCCACAGTTTGCCAAAAGCATATACTTAGTGGTGAGAAATATATTTGTGGGTGTACTCCATTGTACATACGTGTGTGTTTGTATATACTATTCTTAACCTATATACTTGCACATGTGCATCTATGAAATAATAAATGGTTTTGTATTTTCTTGCAAAAATGTTAATACAAAAAAGTGAGGTCAGAAGGAAAGGAAACAAACTAATTTGCTATGTAATAATTATTTTTAAAATACATAATCTGTTTATTATGCTTTGCTTATTTACCTACTGTGGTCTCTGTTTTTCTCTTGGCAACATATTTAATATAAAGATAAAAATGCTGTGTCATATTTACTTCCCAAATATATAAGCTCTTTTTAAAAATAGCAAATTTGTTGATTTTTTTTTTTTTTGGTGTGTGTTTGCCTCATCTGTCTTTAAGCTGAGAGATGTCCCTCATTTAGACCACTAGTTTTCCAAACAATGAACACTGCAGGATAGATGACATGATCTCCAGGTGTCCTAAAGCAAAGCTGAGTCTTCACTGCAGGGCCATCTCAAATCTCGACCAGCTCTATAATTTGCCCAGGCAGAGGAACAAGGGGTGATGTGGAAGTTCCATGTCATGCCCAAGTCTGTTAGAAGTCCAAATTACCTACCCTTCATAACCAGCAAAGAACAACCAGACCTGGCAAGATCCTTAGACTACAGATGCAACCCAAAGTGGGCTACCTGATACATCCTGTATGTCCAACAGGTCTTTTTTTTTTTTTTTTTTTAACTGCTCCTTGCCAAGCAGGGCTACTCCATAGGCACTGTGCCCAGAGTAGCCTCCAACAAGTCTTTTGGTCCTATGGTAGATGCTTCAGATCCTAACTTATAGCTAGGTCCCCTTTCAGCCAACAGACTCTGACAGGCCCACACTCACTTTTTTTTTCTTTTTTCAGACAGGGTCTCACTGTCACCCAGGCTGGAGTGCAAAGGCGCAAGCAATCTCGGCTCACTGCAGCCTTGACTTCCTGGGCTCAGGTGATTCTCCCACCTCAGCCTCCAAAGTAGCTGGGACTATAGGCACATGCCACCATGCCCAACTAACTTTTTGTATTTTGTGTAGAGACAGGGTTTCACCATGTTGCCCAGGCTGGTCTTGTACTCCTGGCTCAAGTGATCTATCTGCCTTGGCCTCCCAAAGTGCTGAGATTACAGGCATGAGCCACCACACTTGGTGAGACTCTTTAGAGTGGATGCTTCATATAAGGCACCTAGTCACGTCTCAGTGCAACTATACATGCCCTGAGGGTTGCTTGAAAGTCATACCACACCTGTAAGAAATGGCAAGCATTTGATCTTTATCTTCAGTATATACATTAAAGCAGAGAAGTTGAAGAATTTGGGTTTTAATATTAGCCATGAAGAAGGGGGTTGTCTGAAAGAATGAAGGATCAACACATACCTGATTTCGAAGAGGCTGCTGTTGTGATGGCCGATCCCTGTGTGTGTGGCTTTCTCGAGTTATTGCAGATGCACCAGAATCAACATGAACTGACCCTACTGGAGTAGGCTGGAAAAATGAAACAAAAAGTCAAATGGAGAAAACAGGTCCACCTTGATGCATGTGCAAAGGACAGAATCATTCTAATTCTAATAGAAATTATTTTCAGCTACCAAGAGCACTTTCAAGTTGTCTTCTCAGCTTGCTCATCTGCAAAAGGGAAGAAGCCTGGTCCTCCCTTTATATTAAATAGTTCGTTGGAGAGTAGCTTACCTTCGAAAATAAAAAACTATCCTCCAGTGACATCTGTTTGGCCCTGTGAACCTCTGGCCAGAACAACAAGTCCAAAAGCTTCCTATGATGCTGGGTTCCATTCCTATAGAGACCAAGTACCTTAACAGTGTATGCAGCATCAACTTCTGAATCATGGGGCCAGGTGTGGTGGCTCACACCTGGGAGGCCAAGGCAGGCAGGTCAGGAGTTCAAGATCAGCTTGGCCAACATGGTGAAACCCGATCTGTACTAAAAATGCAAAACTTAGATGGGCATGGTGGTGTGTGCCTGTAATCCCAGCTACTCAGGAGGCTGAGGCAGAAGAATCACTTGAACCTGGGAGGCGGAGGTTGCTGTGAACCAAGACTGGCATCACTGCACTCCAGCCTGGGCAACAGAGTGAGACTCTGTCTCAAAATAAAAAATAAAAAAACAAACAAAAAACAAACAAAAAACACTTCTGAATCATTCAAATGAAACTTCTCCTAATCTGGCTCAAATTCTGCTATCACAGGACATACAAGTTATCTTCCTATATAACTAGGAAAAATATATAACTCCTTCCTACTTCCGAACTAGTAAGAACAACCCTGAAAAGGCTGGTAATATACAGTCGACAATCAAAGGAAGATTTTTACTAAAGAGTCAAGCAGAAAGCTGACAAGTAAAGGTGTGAGGCAGGGCTGGTTGGAGAAAGGAGGTAATGAGGTAAAAACAAGATACTTACAATAGGTCTCCCAACCCAATCATAGGCGTAGTCAAAGGTGTAGCCTTTCCTTTCAAAGAGGTCTGTGAAGAGGGTCCGTAAATACTCATAATCAGGTTTTTCAAAGAAGTCTAATCGTCTAACATATCGAAGGTAGGTTGCCATCTCCTCTGTTCAAAAAGAGATGAAAGGCCATGCTCATTAGCTGCATGCTTTCCATAGTAGTTGTGGGGAAGTACTAGGCCACAAAAGGGTTATTTATACAGATGTCCTGACACTGTTTTCTTTATGGACCAAATAAAAGTGATAAAATCTACTTTGGTCTGTATCATGAAAGGAAATATTAATTAGCTAAACAGCACCCCTATTTTGAGATACCCAGTCATGGACTCTACTTGCTTTCAAATCTCAATCACACTGACTGGAATGTCTTTTTAGTATCCCACCTGGAAAGTTCTCACAGAGAGCTTCAATGGGAGTATTCCTTTTGGTGTCACCAATTTTTTGATATCTCTCTTTTAATGTCTCAGCCTGTAGAGAGTAAAGAGAGAAAGTTATTTGAAAAGAGGTCCTAAGCATTGGAGATTCAATATGTTTTTAGAGACAATGGTTGTTGCACTCATATTTGCAGTATTTGTTGGTCTTGATTTTTTTTTTCTAATACTAACAAATAAGAAATGTAGTAGAAACTATATATTTAGATATATACAAACATCTGCTGTGTTCTGGAAAATTTTACTTGTGAAAATATTTAGTAGTCTCAGATAAACACCATCAATATAATGGTTGAGTGGCTAGGATAAGAAAATAATATTATGTTGCGATATTTTCAAAATTCAGTAATCTCCCATGGCCACCATAATTCAATGTGATTCAGCATTCTCTCTTAGATCAGCTCTAAAAGTACTGCTAATCTAGGTCAGGGCAATTCTACTAAATATATATTGAAGACTTAAAACAGAAAAAAAACAATAACTGAAAAAATGTCCTTTGACAACGTGCTTCCAGAGGGAAAAAACGCATCTAGGGTATAGCCATGGCTAACAGGTTTGGTGTATGTCAGTATCTCAAAAGCAGCCCAAGTCTGGTATGCTCAGAGTGACAGCCAGAGGACTTCTGAACCCTGGACCAACGGTGTGCTCCTAAGAAATTCCTGTCAGGCTTTACCTAGCTTGCTGCACTCGGACTTAAGCAATAGTGTTCTGAAGTAATTAGGAGAAATTTTGTATCTACAACTACCACAAAAATTATTTATGGACGAGAGCTTTTCAAGCAATTAATAATACACTAAAGCATTGTTTGGCTGTATGATGACCAAGTTTGATGTGAAATTCTATGTGAAAGCTATAAATATCAATGAGAAGATGTATATGACGTGGAGATGACAGGAGTGGAATTTAAGAGTGAAGAAATAAAATCTAAAAAGGAATGAGTAAAGTCTTACTTTCTAGGACAGTCTTCTAAAAAGCACAGCAAAATGAACCATCCTGCCTTTCTGTAAGACAGGGTGTAGGGGTACCCCAAACTACTAAGTTTCTTTCCATATTAACATGTCGAAATAAATTACAACCAAAAAATATGTCTTGGGCCAGGCATGAGGGCTTACCCCGGTAATCCCAGCACTTTGGGAGGCTGAGATGGGCGGATCACTTGAGGTCAGAAATTTGAGACCAACCTGACCAACACGGTGAAACCCGTTTCTATTAAAAGTATAAAATATTAGCTGGGTGTGGTGGCATGCACCTGTAATCCCAGCTATTCAGGAGGTTGAGGCAGAGGTTGTAGAGAGCCAAAGTTGCACCACTACACTCCAGTCTGGAAGACAGAGCAAAACCCTGTCTCAAAAAAAAAAAAAATTCTCGTAAGACACTAATGGGACTTACAATGGGTTTGAAACTCACCGTTTCCTGGACAAATAGCCAAAGGCACAGAGTGATGATAATGCTTATCATTATAACAGTAAACTGACATGTAGCCACTGTACTTACACCTACCTATGGAAGGCTATTTAAACTCTACACATTTTGCAATGAATAGCTATTCTCTGAATAGGCATTTATTCAATATACTTGAACAGCAATGTTAATCCTGGATTTTCATTTTAGTTCAGGTGGGTCCTTAGCTTACATAAGATAAACAAATATTTTCTAAGTTCTCTTAAGGAGCACACCCTGCTGGCCTTTCTGGTAAAATGTGTAGCAGCTGTTGTCATCAATTAGTTCCCGAAATTCCCTGACATACTGGGAACACTCCTCCTGCTACATAATGGTAATGGAGGAGGAATACCAACACAGAGAAAAAAACAGCACTGTCAAGGCTGAGAGGAAATGAGGAAGAAGATCATGGAAAATCCAAAAACAAGGAAGGGAAGACAAATGTGAACAAAACAGCTTCCAAAGCCCAGGAGAGCATTTATAATGTAGACTAATGTAACTAGCCCATTTTCTTATCTCCATAGTCAATTATCGTGTGTGTGTGTGTATTTTTAAATAGTGTGTGTGTGTGTGTGTGTGTGTTTGTGTGTGTGTGTGTGTGTGTGTGTGTGTGTGTGTGTATTTTTAAATAGAGATGGGGTCTATGTTGCTGATCTCAAACTCCTGGACTCAAGCAATCCTCCCACCTCAGCCTCCCAAATTATTGGGATTACAGGCATGAGCCACCATTGTCTGGCCAGACTCCTACGAATTTCTTAAAAACATGAAGCCAGAGGCCCTTTCATTAACAACTGAGCATTGAAACAAAGCCCTCCACTGAACACTTTCAAGGATACCTTGAGTCCTTGCCAAGGAAGGCTGCCTCGAAGGAAATACATGAACATATGGCCTAGGGCTTCCAAATCATCTCTCCGGCTTTGTTCTAAAAGGGAAGACAGATCATAGATTATGTTTGCAGTTATTAAAGCAGAAAGAGGTTCAAAACCAAGTAATCCCTTCAGAAACCCTTCAGCTCTGGAAAGGCTCTGCTTATTATTTGCATATTTAAGCCAAGAATAGTATTCTAGATCAAAACCCAAAATCAATGTGTACTTCCTTTGTCTAGATCTGTTGATGGTAAGTAAATATCAAGAGAAAAGAGCAAATCCTGAATTAAAACCAAGCACAAATCACTAAACAGTGAATAACCACCCCTCAATCAATGCTGTCACCTTCTTGAAAGTGAGAATATTTTAACGAAATGCTATTTCCAGTATATGGGCTACAATTACCCTTTAGTTACCACCAGGGAGTGAGCAGCAGATTAAGCAACCCAAACTGTTAAAACAGTCCATTCTGGCTAGGCCTGCAAAGATACAAGCTGCAAAATGGCTAGCATACATGTCTAGTGCTTTTTATTCATCATAACAATTAACACTTATAAATTCAGTTTCCTATCAATGAGCATCAGTACATAATCTCTTGGTTTCTATTCAATTTGTACCATGTCCCATAACCTCAAGAACATTTTAAAATTTATTACTAAGGTCCCCTCAAAATTAGATGGGTAAAGCTGGACAAACCTGTAGTCTTAGCTACTTAAGAGGCTGAGGTGAGGCCAAGCGCGGTGGCTCATGTCTGTAAACCCAGACTTTGGGAGGCTGAGACAGGCAGATTACCTGAGGTCAGGAGTTTGAGACCAGCCTGACAAACATGGAGAAACCCTGTCTGTACTAAAATACAAAATGAGTTGGGTGTGGTGGTGCATGCCTATAATCCCAGCTACTCAGGAGGCTGAGGCAGGAGAATAGCTTGAGCCTGGGTGGTGGAGGTTGGGGTGAGCTGAGATCGTACCATTGCACTCCAGCCTGGGCAACAAGAGCGAAACTCTGTCTCAAAAAAAAAAAGTGAGGTAAAAGGATTACTTCAGCTTAGGAGTTTGAGATAAGTCTGGGCAACATAATGAGACCTCATCCCAAAACAAAATAAACAAAAAATCAAAGTCCCTGTATTCTGGAAGTATATCTAAAACAAGTTGCTGGGTTTTTCTCTCCTTTTAATTGAGAACATAAAGATGACAAAGAACTGCAAAATAGTTAATAAAAAACTGCAACTTCATCTCAGAAAACATCCTACACATTCTTTGATTGTTAGACAGAATCTGAGTAGTACACGCCTTCATTTCTTTTTCTTTTTTAGAGACAGAGTCTTGCTCTATTGCCTAGGCTGGAATGCAGTGGTGCGATCATGACTCACCGCAGCCTCAAATTCCTGAGCCCAAGGGACCCTTCTGCCTCAGCTGAGTAGCTAGGAATATAAGTGTATGGAACCAAACCTGGCTAATTTATTTATTTTTATTTTTTGTGAAGATTCTGTCTTGCTATGTTGCTCAGACTGGTCTCCAACTCCTGGACTCAGGCAATCCTAATGTAGCAGCCTCCTAAACTGTGAGCCACTGCATTGAGCCCATGTATCCATTTTGAATTTGCCAATTATGGTTCATTCTCAGACTTTTTTTTTTCTTTTCTTTTGAGACAAGGTCTTGTATTATTGCCCAGGCTACAGTGCAGTAGCATGATCTTGGCCACTGCTGCCTTGCCGTCCTGGGCTCAAGTGATCCTTCCGCCTCAGCTTCCTGACTAGCTGGGAATATAGGCATGCACCACCATCCCTGGCTACTTTTTGTATTTTTTATGGAGATGGAATTTTGCCATGTTGCTCAGGCTGGTCTTGAACTCCTGGGCCAATCAAGCAAGCCACCAGTCTTGGCTTCCCAAAAAGAGCTGGGACTACAGGTATGAGCCACCAAACCTGGCCCATACCAGAGAGTTTATGTGTTTATTTTTCAGAATCAAGTTTAGGGCTTTATCAGAATAAATTACAGAAGCAAGACTAACAGGCTCCCTTCAACTTGACTGTGCTTTCTTTGTACAGAAAGTGAAACCCAAGAGAGCCAGAGAAAGCTGCTCAGCTAACTCAAAATACAGAAGTGCAACATGTTTAACTGTTGCCTTAAATTATAGGGAGTTTGCATAAAAAAGAATAAATAGTAGTCTACAGGGTAGATAAAAAAGAAAAGGCAACTTTCTAAATAGTGATTTGAAGGAGTTTTTAAAAAGATGGTCACTAATGGGAGGGAGGGGTACCCTGATAGAGATAAATAACATAAAACTGAGTTGGTATACCTCAGTGGAAACAATCTTAAAAAGAATGAAATAAAACAGCAAGACCATTAGAATCCTTTGTCTACATGGCTTGTCTGAAATTTGCAATGAAATATACATAATTGAAAACAAAAAAAGCAGCTATACAACAACAGTTTGTTAACAGAATCTAAACATGCACAAATGAAAAAGAGAAAAGAACAAGCAGGGTGAGTGGAGGCCTCCCATAAAGCAGGGCAGATAGAGAAACGACTATGCAGTTTCTCATACTGTATCACACCTACTCATTGCCTCTCCATTTGTATATCCACTTCCTGTAACAAGAGGCCCTTTGGTTATTAAAAATTCACTGACAAATGTTTGAATTTTAGACAGTTGAGCACTAGAGGGCGAAACTCTCCACATTTTCAATATTGATCAGGCCTACAGAAAAAAGACTTCTCTTCACAGCAAAATTATAAAATGAGATTAAAAATTTGTTTAAACTCACTGGAATAAGTAATAAAGTAACTTTTCAAATCCTGAGGAAAAAGAACTGTAGAATATGGGACAATAGGAAAACTAAGGGTTCCTAAATCAGGAAGGGTACCTAAAAAAGGATACCTAAATAAGGTACCTAAAATAAGGGTACCTAAATCAGCCCAACGATTTAGGTATCTAGATCTTTGTTTATCCTTTCCACTAATTTAATCCAGTGAAATTAAGCATGACCAAGTCACCTCCTTTGGGTCTCAGTTTTCTCATCTGAAAATAAAGTGTCTGATCTGGAGAATTTGAAAAGTCATTTTCCAACTCTAAATCCTAAAATAATCTGGTAACTTAAGCCTTTAGAGCCTTTCAAGAAAAGAAAAAAAAGAGTGAAAACCAGAGCATGCTTTATTTTCATATGCCTTTGAACACTCCACACTTGTTCAATTCATTATTTCCACATGCCCTCATTTTTTCATGTAGAATATTTTCATTTTCAAAGAAGAAAGGTTTCTAATACCAGCGAGACCTGCAGGACACAAAAATTCTTCAATTCTTCTGATTGGGCCAAATGGAAGGTGTTTGGGTCATGGGGGTGGATCCCTCATTAACTGATTAATAACCTCCCTTGGGTGAGTTCCCCAGAAAGTTCGTTGGTGAGAAGGGCCTAGCACCCCCCTCCCCATGTGATCTGCACACGCTAGCACCCCTTCCCCTTACACCATGAGTGGAAGCAGCATGAGGCCCCTGAGGCCCTCCCCAGATGCAGATGCCAGTGCCATGCTTCTTGTCCAGCCTGTAGAACTCTGAGCCAAATACAGGTCTTTTCTTTATAAAATTAACTAGCCTCTGGTAATCCTTTATAGCAACACAAAATGGACTAAGTGTGGCTACTCTGATGTGGCAACTAATGTAAGGTTTAGGAGGCTTTTTCTCTTGTTCTCCTCCTCCATAAAATTAAGAAGTGATTTTCTTAAAGCCATTTGAAAATACACATCCTAGTCCTTCAGAGTCCTTCAGAGTTCCTTGGAGGCCAAGGCGGGTGGATCACCTAAGGTAGGGAGTTCAAGACCAGCCTGACCAACATGATGAAACCCCGTCTTTAAAAAAAAAAGAATCAGAGTTCCTATGAAAACCTTTATTGTTTGAGACATGCGAAAGGGTTAAAAAGCAGTGACAACTTTCTGTATGTATTCTCTGTAATATGGAGAACACAAAATATGATGACAGATTAGATTTGACTTGAAAAATTCTGGTACTCAGTAAGCCAAGTCTGGGAGTAAACTCAAAGTTCCAGCAGGAATGGCAGTACACCAAAAGATGAAACAGTCTGATGCACAGTAGATGCTTAAAACATATTTTGTTGGATAAATAATAATCAGGATAATTACAATACACATTGACCTTACTATTACCAGGCATTATACTAAACATTTTACATATATTATCTCATAG
The DNA here is from genome assembly GCA_963574635.1 of Cheracebus regulus. NCBI lineage: Eukaryota > Metazoa > Chordata > Mammalia > Primates > Pitheciidae > Cheracebus > Cheracebus regulus. Next base: position 1,097 of record CAUYQU010012905.1, on the reverse strand, counting down.
AACTGTGTATTACAGGGATAATTATCACATCCATTTTATACATGAGATAACTGAGGCTGAGGGAGGAAGGATACTGGATCAAAATTACATAGCTATTAAGTAAGAGTGCCAGGATTTGCAACCTTTTTCTTAATCACTACTCTGAACCTCATAAAAACATAACATGAATACCCGTCCCTTGTCTGTTCTTAACTTTCCTCTTAAGAACAATATGATTAGTACACAAAGGCTGAGCCCAGGAACAGGCATTAGTACAATTTCTAGGGTTTGTCAGTTAAACCACACTATCATAATTTTATTAAGATATAGTTTTTGTTTCCTTGTAAAAAGGAAATTTACTTGTCATTATGAAGGAAGAAGGGGATACTGAGCACTATGCAAGAGACCTATGTCAGGCATGGTGCTTTCACATATATTATCCATTCAACCCTCAAAATACCCTTGTGAAGCATTACCCTCATTTTACAGATAGTTTCAGTGAGATTAAGTAACTTGTCCAAAGTAATGCTGATAATAAGTACCAGAGGACTTCTAGTCTAATTTTAAAGTATTACATTTATTTAAGTGAGGATTTCCATGTGGTTACTGAAAAATCCTGGTAACAGCATAATTTCAAATCAAGTTGTATCACTTTGTAATGTTATTTTTACTCTTCACTATCACTTGAATTCCTCAGGTGAATAACCTATGTAGTTTACTCAGTGAGGCAACTTAGTAGATATTACACTAGTCTTTAAATACTTATTTATGTGCAGGCCAGGCATGGTGGCTCACATCTATAATCCCAGTGCGTTGGGAGGCTGAGGCAACAGGATCTCTTGAAACCAGGAGTTTGAGACCCGCCTGGGGAACACAGTGAGACTGTATCTATAAAAAAATATTTAAAATTAGTTGGGCATGATGGCATGCCCCTGTAGCCCTACCCACTGAGGAGGATGAGAAAGATTTCTAGCGCTCAGGAGTTTGAGGTTATAGTGAGCTATGACAGTGACACTATAGCCTGGGTGACAGCAAGACTCTGCCTCTGTTTAAAAAAAATAATAATAATAAAATTGCCCTGAGGTGAGGTGATGCACACCTGTAGTCCCAGCTATCAA
>CAUYQU010012899.1:0-39508 GCA_963574635.1 Cheracebus regulus | reverse complement strand
GGAGGCAATGCCACACATCTACAACCATCTGATCTTTGACAAATCTCACAAAAACAGGCAATGGGGAAACGATTCCCTGTTTCATAAATGGTGTTGGGAAAACTGGCTAGCCATGTGCAGAAAGCTGAAACTGGACCCCTTCCTGACACCTTACACTAAAATTAACTCCAGATGGATTAAAGACTTAAACATAAGACCTAATACCATAAAAATCCTAGAAGAAAACCTAGGCAAAACCATTCAGGACATAGGCATAGGCAAGGACTTCATGACTAAAACACCAAAAGCATTGGCAACAAATGCCAAAATAGACAAATGGGATATAATTAAACTCCAGAGCTTCTGCACAGCAAAGGAAACAATCATTAGCATGAACCAGCAACCAACAGAATGGGAAAAGATTTATGCAATCTACCCATCTCACAAAGGGCTGATATCTATCATCTACAAAGAACTAAAACAGATTTACAAGAAATAAACAAACAAACCCATTCAAAATGGGTAAAGGATATGAACAGACACTTTTTTAAAAAAGCCATATATGAGGCCAAAAAACATATGAAAAAATGCTCATCATCACTGGTCATTAGAAAAATGCAAATCAAAACGACATTAAGATACCATCTCACATCAGTTAGAATGGCAATCATTAAAAAATCTGGAGACAACAGATTCTAGGGAGGATGTGGAGAAATAGGAACACTTTTAACACTGTTGGTGGGAGTGTAAATTAGTTTGACCATTGTGGAAGACAGTGTGGCGATTCCTTAAGGATCTAGACATAGAAATTCCATTTGACCCAGCAATCCCATTACTGGATATGTAGCCAGAGGATTATAAATCTTTCTATTATAAAGACACATGCACATGTATGTTCATTGCAGCACTGTTTACAATAGCAAAGACCTGGAACCAACCCCGATGCCCTTCAATGATAGACTGGACAGGGAAAATGTGGCACATATACACCATAGAATATTATGTAGCCATAAAAAACGATGAGTTTTGTCCCTTGTAGGGACATGGATGAATATGGAAACCATCATTCTCAGCAAACTGATACAAGGATAGAAAATCAAACACCGCATGTTCTCACTCATAGGCAGGTGTTGAACAATGAGAACACATGGACACAGGGAGGGGAGCATCACACACTGGGGTCTGCTGGGGGGGATTAGGGCAGGGACTGCAGGGATAAGGAGTTGGTTAGGGATAACATGGGGAGAAATGCCAGAAATAGGTGATGGGGATGGAGGCAGCAAACCACACTGCCATGTATGTAGCTATGCAAGAATCCTGCATGTTCAGCACATGTACCCCAGAACCTAAAGTGCAATAAAATATATTAAAAAAACAACAAGAAGAAAACTGGAGGGTAAAGTGAAGACCAAACTTCAAGTGCTGAAGAGCAGTGTGAGGAGGTTGAAGGTAAGGTAGGCAAAGTAGAGTTAGACATGAACACTGGCTTCCATGTGTGGGAATTTGCTGTAATATGGCAAGGCCACGATGAATTTGTAGCATTTTTGTTTTTTTTTTTTTTATAAAATGTCTTATGCCAGGCAGCAAGCTGTGAATTTCAGGTAGGAGGTGAGCAGGGTTAGAAGACATTATTTTAGGCAGGGAGAGTTTTGGGATCATCTCACTTAGTTCACTGGGACTCAGGTGTCTTGTTTCACTTCTTGCTCAGGAGATTGGGAGCCCTCTGCAAGCCTCAAAGTTCTGTGTGTATTGGGGTTGACTATCACAGAGGGAGTATGAGGATGGGCCTTGTTTCCTGGATGATTTTGCCGGTGGCCAATACTGCTGCCTTGGAGATCCTTGGAGAGGCCCTGCTGGGCATTTTCTACAGCTGCATTGCAGCCACATTGCCTTATACTGTTATTCCACCAACCAGTTGTGAGGTTATCGAGTTACTGAACACTCTGGGAACACCGCAGTTGGGAAGCAGCTCCCACAAACTGCATTAGCTTCTCTGTGATTACATTGTAGTCTATAAAGGAAGAACAGTCTTTATATTTATATATGGTTTTCCAAATGAAGGAGAGAGCAAGCAGTTGAGGGTATGATGTCCTCTTCTTTCTTTCTTTTAAAAAATTACCATCGAAGCTATTCTGTTTCCATTTCCATACCAGTTCTGTGTGGTATAAAATCGTTGGTGGTCCTGGAGAACAGGCCCTGAATTCATACTCGTGTAGGGAGCTAGAGCAGGACAATAGGGTTTGGCATTGAGAGTACTTAATTTGAAGTCAGAGTTCCTCATGACACAGTTGCCCAAACTAGAACACTAATTCCCCTGTCAAGGCTCTTCCTTAACTTTTGGCTGACATCAGAGCAACCAAGTGTAGTCAGTATTAGTCTCTCATGATAACTGGGGAGGAGCATATCATTGGTCAAGACAGTCATCAAGACTTAAATCATACAGTTTAGTAGACTGAAATATTTCAAAGGCAGAAATGCACAAGAGTAAATGCAAAATGGGTCTTCAGTGTTACAAAAGTCAAGAGTCACCAGTCCTAATAATTCTCATTGTCCCCATAGGGCTTTTCTTTTCTTTTTTGAGATGGAGTCTTGCTCTGTCACCCAGGCTGGAGTGCAATGGCACAATCTCGGCTCACTGCAACCTCCGCCTCCTGGGTTCAAGTAATTCTCCTGCCTCAGCCTCCTGAGTAGCTGGGATTACAGGTGCGTGCCACTATGTCTGGCTAATTTTTGTATTTTTTGTAGAGACGGGATTTCACCATGTTGGCCAGGTTGGTCTCGAACCCCTGACCTCAGGTGATCTGCCTGCTTTGGCATCCCAAAGTTCTGGGATTACAGGTGTGAGCCACTGTGTCCGGCTCCCCCATGGGCCTTTTCTGGAGACCCTGGACTACATCTTCTTATCTCCCTCATGTAGAAGAATCTAAAAATATAACAAACCTAGAATAGAGCATCTGTTGAGTTGGAGAACAATCACAAAAACAGGAAGGCTTGGATTCAAAGCCCATGGCATGATATTCCAAGCCATTCATGATTTAGAAGCCATATTTCTTTTTGGTCTCATTGCCCATTCGCCCCTTTATTCAGCAGTCTAGAATGCTTTCTGAATTTCATATCTAATGAAATCCTAGGTATTATTCAATACCTAGGATTTATTCTGAAAGGCTATTTTCTCTTTAAAGTATTTTTTGCACTCCATCCACATGTGTCTCTCCTGCTTGTACAAATCTGTGGCACTTTGCTTATATTATAGCAGCTTCCAGAGTGTGAGCTTCATGGGCCTTGTGGCATGGAAGATGGTTTCACATAGACAAAGTCCTGTTATTGAATGGAATTGGATTACGTGCTGAGAAATTTACTTCCTCTGTAGTATTTCTGACTACATCAAGAGAAAGGTGTCATGTTGGTGTCAGTATGATTTTAAAACACCTTTTTGCCCTTTGCCAGGTTTTTTTCCATAAAGGTGGAAGACAAAGCAGGCCTCAGGCCCAATCACTTTGGCAGGTGATTGTAGGTAGTTAGAATTTAATAGCACACATCTAATTATATTTTTAATTTTTTGTTTCTTTTCTGTTTTTGGCAAGTAATATGAGTTTTTAATTTATGAAAGTATGACAGCATGTAAGAAGAAACTTATTTAAGTCATAAAGTGAGTCAATGGGAAAAAAAATTAAATAATAGGAGAAATTTCCTGCAGGTGTGACGAGTATCGGACAGTTGTACTGCAGTGATTAAAATTTAACTGAAATAAATTATATAGAGGTTGTGCCTCCTTTGCTCCAAGTCTATGAATGCAGGACTTTGCCTCATTCATCTTGGAGATATTCTAGAACAGTAGCTGGCAATCTAACATCCAGGGGCCAAATCTGGCCTCCTGCCTGTTTTTGTAACCAATCAACTAAGGATAGTCTCAAATGGTTAAAAAAAAATCAAAAGAATAATATTTCATGACACATGAAAATGACACAAAATTCAAATTTCAGTGTCCATAAATAAAGTTTTATTGGAACATAGTCATGCCCATTTGTTTACATTCATCTGTGGCTGCTTTCATGCCACAATGGGCCAGTTGGGAAGTTTTGACAGAGACTGCATGGCCCACAAAGCCGAAAGTATTTCCTATCTGACCCTTGACAGAAAAATTTGCTGCCCTCTAGTCTAGGTCACCAGGCACGGAGTCAGGAGGCCTGAGGTTGATGCCTGGCACTTCCATATAGTCACTGGTGATTTTAAACAATTCAAATCCTCTCTCCAAGCTTCAGTTTTCCATCTATAAAATGGAGCTAATAATAATAGCTACCTCATAGGGCCATTGTGAGGATGTGAAGCATGGGAATCCACTTCATAAACATGAAAGCATCATAAAAATATGAGATTTGTAGTTCCTTCAATATTTCAAATTTTTGTTTTGGAAAAGACACTGTGTAATCATACATACCTGCTATAGCTCTTCACATTTTCTAGTAGAATCTGGAGAACTCTCTTTTATTTTTAATTAAGGAGAGATTATTCTTTATATTTTTCTGCTTCTAACAATTATTGTCTATTTTTCACTATATTCATTCTTTTTTTCCCTTACCCCGCCCTTTCCACACCCCGCCCCCCACCAACCCCAACCAACCAACCAACCAACCTGACCACATAACCTTTTTCTTTGGAACTTCCCCATCTTGGCCACTGTAATCAATTCTCCCCCAACCCCAGGATTTTTCTTGAAGACCCAATTGTACTTAAGGACAAGCTATCAGATCAGAAGCAAACTATTTCTGTTCAGTGTTGTCCTAGATCTGTTGTGTGTTGTATGAACATACTTCTCTTTGCTTTTTTATCAAACAGAATTGGCTCAGGTCAGGCAGGGATATTTGTATACAATTTCAAGTGTGTACGAGGTAGTTTTTGGATGAAAGATACTTAAGGAAGTTACTTGGCATTTATTGAGCATTTACTATGTGCTGGGCAATGTGCTACAACATTTTCTACTCATTGTCTCATTAAATTTTTAAAATAATTTTAAGAGGGGGATCAAGTGATCCCTGCTTAATAGACTGGGAAACTGAGGCTGAGGGTTGAAGTCATTAGCTCAAGATTCCCAGCAGTAGAGTAATAGTACTGAGACTGGTCTCCACATGTGATTATATGGAGCTGGCAAACATATACCTATGAGGCACTGCTGCCTTCACTTGGGAAGCTTTCCCTGATCTCCTATCTGTGCTTCCAGTGTCATGTAGCTCCCCCATTCCAGGATGTATGACACTATATTGCAGATGGTTATGTAGTCTGCCTCCTCAACTAGACTCTGAGCCTGAGGAAGGCAGGGACTGTGTCTTTCCTGTTCGCTGCTGTATCATCACAACTGACATAGGACTGATACTGAGTGGGTGCCTGCAAATGTCTAGTAACTGAATGAATGAATAAATGAGTATAATGAGCATTTGTACAGCTCCAAGCATTCACCTTGAATCTAAGGGGAAGTAAAATGACATGCTTCTCACCAGTAGCAAATCCCTCTGCTGCTAAAAAAAAGCCTTGGAAAAAGAAAGGAAAAAGGAAAATGGGAGAGCCTGAGTGGATTTCAATTGGAAAAAAGATGCAACAGGATGTATTATTTAATTTGAAAAAGAAGTGGGAAAAAAGCTGCATTCTGTATATTTGTTTCCAATTAATGCAGCATTTGTCCAATTTTAGTCTTTTGTATCTTTGTGATTGTTGTCATATCTGTGAATCACCATAATATCATTTACTTAATATTCATTGGCCCACCTTTTAAAACATACATATACTTATTTTAAAAGGAATCTTCATAACACTACAATGAATGAGAAGCCATTATCACTTGCTTTAAACAGTAGATGATGTGAAAATAAGTATAACAAAAATAGAAAAAGCAATTGCATTCTAACAGATACCGTTGCCTGCTAAAGGACCAGGGCTGGGTACTGCTTTTTTGTTTAACAAGGATGATTAAGAAAATGGTAAGACAGAGTTAAAGACACAGTAGCACCAAACTAAGGCTTCCTCCTTTCTAATGAGAAGAATTTAAAGAGAATTGGAAAGTAAATAACTTCCTCACTAAATGACTCAATGTGATTTAATGTGTCTGTGTCTTAAAATCATCTCCTGTACCATGTAAAGTCATTGTTACGTTGATTGGAAAATGCTGAATCGGTGGATGTAGACCTGCTCTCTCCTTGGGTGTGGTATCTTAGGCAATTCTGCTAAAAGCTATCTTTCTCCTGAAAAAAAAACAGGATGGTTTATTTCTTCCTGTCTTCACAAACAGCTCTGTTCCTGTGAGTGAAGGGAGGGAAGAGGACAGAGGCAAGCTGCCAATGGTCAGTGCCCTTCAGTTCGGGGCCACCTCTGCTCCAAGTCTTAAGAGGCTCTTCGTAGGCCAAGCTGGAGACTCTGGAGGTGAGCAGCCATCCCAGGCTGGAGCAGATAAATCAGGGGGTCTGGGAACCTCCACAGGCAAAGCAAATCTACTTGAAGTCACCTTTTCAGCCTAGAACATTTTATTCTAGTGAAATCTCTCTCCTGCCCCAATTCACTCACTGCAAAAACTAACATAATTTATCTTCTGGAGGGAAGGGTGCAGACTTGAGCTTGGTTTTTTTTCTTTTCTTTTCTTCTTCTTCTTTTTTTTTTTTTTGGCTCAAGCAATAGCTCAGCCTAAATCATTGGAAGAAAAAGTTGGGGAAAGAAGGCTAGAGCAAGTTGCCAAATTGCAAGTTTGGAAAGAAAAATCAACATGGGCATTATCTTAAAGGTTAGGGAGAAGATGGCCTCAGTGTTCTTGAGGGGCAGGTAAAGTTTCCCTATCAATGTTCTCTTTGCCTCATTTCTTTTGGAATCACAGATAGTTTTTTCTTTCATTAGCCTTAGGATCAGGAGATCTTGGAGTTCTGGATGCCCCCTTTTAGAAAGTGAGGGGCTAATATTTGCTGAACACTATGTGCCTGGAAGGGTGCAACTCATGCCGCCATTGTTCTCATCTTCTCAATAAACCAAAGAGGTAGGGGAAGGGTCAGCCACGTCTCACAGATCACAGACACCTTGTCCAAGGTCACACGGACTCTAAATAGCAGAGCCAGGACTGGACTGCACTATCCTGATTCTGAAACCTATGTTATTTATATTGCTACCCTCCAAAGATTGTAGGACTAGACCTAGAGATTTAAAAGGATCTTTGATGCCTCTATTTAATGTTCTATCCACATAGGTTCTACTGCAGAGTCCCAAAAGATTCATCCTCTATGTGACTCATTGTCCCGTGGAGCCAACCCATTTTACTGATGAAGGAAAAAAATTGTTAATTGACTTTTACTGAATTGAACATTTCTTCTTTTCTTATGCTCCATGGACATCTCATCAAGGAAACTTGGAGTGAGTTTACCATTTTTAACTTCCATAGCCAAGGGATTCCAGAAGACTGGACACTGAAGAATCTCATCTTGTATAAAGACACACCAAGATATGATTGTTTTCCTTTCAAACCTATAAACCCTATATAATTCATTGCATTCTTTTCCTGCTGCCAGGATATTTAACAAGTATTTCCCTGACCAAGGAAGATATTCATTGTAGAGCAGATGAGAGGACTCCAAGGTGATTTATCTAGACCATGCAGGGGCAAAAGGCCTATGTTAGGTCAGGCCAAAGGTGCTCACTCCCTGAGATGGGCAAACAGCTTGGCTAAGACACCAACAGATCACAGTCTTCTCATTCAGGCTCTGTGCAGATGGTGGCACCCACCCTTCCTGCATGTGGTGTTTGTCTGCAGAGGCTGGGGACAGCTAGGGCAGAAGCCAGATGGCTGAGATTTCCCAGGCTGTCTGTCCAGTGAGTAATAGTCCCCTGTCAGACTGCTGGGTGCTGCAGAGGATGTTTCTGGTAAAGAAAGTCTAAAAAGAGGAGACTTGGGTTTTTGTTCTTTGTGCTAATTTATTCTGTTGTCTTGGTCCAGATCTTCCTCTCTCTGGCCCTTAGTTTCATTTTCTCTAAGAAGGAGACGTCAATACTAGCTCTTTCAGACCCTGAAAAAAGAAACACACATTAAGTCTTGATCCTTCATTGGCTCCTTACAATGTGCTGCTGTGGGCTAAGCACAGTAACAGCATGCCCTTCTCTGGAGTGAAGAGCATCGTCAGTATTTGCTCCCTGGGGCTTGCCAGCTCCTCTTCCCCGGCTCCTGATGGTTGGCTTCAATTCATGGCCACTCTGCTCTCCTCCCTAATCCCTGGTGGTGGCCACATGACTACAGTTGTTCGATACTGGCTGTTCTGCCTCTGGGAGATGTTCTGGTTTTGGGGCCTGGGGAACTGTTGGACCCGAAGTCCTAGAATGATCCCTTAGTGGGTGCATTGCTCTAGCAGGACTCCTAACGTACAGATTTATTGTCTTTGTTTAAGATTCTCCCCTTTTATATCTAAGGGTTGCTATAAACCTGAACATGAGATGGAAAATGAGGAGGCTGTTTGTAAAGAAGCCTGAAGATATGAGGCAGGACAGCGGGGGTGATTAGGAATGAAGATCTGGCTGGGAGAGACCGCCTAGGTTTGAATCTTGTCCCTTTTGCTTCTGAGCTTGTGTCTGGGGACAAGTAACCTAACCTTACTGTCTAAGAGGGTGCTAATACTGACCTCACACCACTTCTGTGAGGATTAACATTTATATACATTAAGTACTGAGAACAGAGCTTGACATAGAGCTAGAACTCAATAAAAACTGTCCTTGCCCTTACTGTTGCTGCGTTTTTATTACTGTTAGTGTGGGCTGCAGCTTAGGTAGAGTGGGGAATCTCAAGTGGAGGTAGAGAGAGATGAAGTAGGCAAGACTTCCTGAAAGAGGGAGGCTTTAGTTGGTTTTTGGAGTCTGGATAGAGGGACATTCTAGAGGGAAGGGTGTAAACAATGCCAAAATTTGGAAATGTTGGCAGTGTTGGAGGAAGAAAGATGCCCCAGGGAGAAATTTAGCTCAGCAACACTGAGTTATTGAGTGAGTACAGCTTTTCTTCTGGGGCTCAGATGTATGTGTGGGATGCTGCTATGGTCTGAATGTGACTTCCTGAAATTCCTATGTTGAAAGTTAATCTTTAATCTGAAAGTATTAAGAGGTGGGGGCTTTTGGGAAATAAGTCAAGAGGGCTCTCCCCTCATGCATGGGATTAGCATCCTTTAAAAGCTGAAGGGAGCTGTTTGTCTCTTCCACCATGTGGGGACACAGCTAGAATGTACTGTCTTTGAAGCATCGACCAGGCCCTCACCAGACACCAAATCTGCTGGTTCCTGGATCTTGGACTTCCCAGCCTTCATAACTGTGAGCAGTACATTTCTGTTGTTTCTAAATCACCCAGTCCATGGTATTGCATTATAGCAGCCCAAACAGACTGAGACAGATGCCTTTTCACTTTACTTAGTTGAAGTCAGGCTCTCTCTAACCCCACTGGGGGTAAATGTGGAGCAGGAGAACAAGGACTTTGCATTCAGGCAGACCTAGGTTTGAATCCTGGCTTTGCTCCTCACTGCCAGAAAGTCTTTGAGCTAGTTATTAACCTTAACCTCCTTGAGTCTCAGTTTTCTCACTTGTAGTGATGTTGAGGGAATTAATTTAAATGAAAAGATTTTTCTCTCCTCCCTTTCCCCCTTCCTCTCTCCCTCCTTCCTCCTTTCTCATCCCCACCTCTCTCCATTCATTCTCTGGGAGAGAGCATCTCTGGCTGCTCCTACAGCTGCCACCCATGAGCACAGATGGTTGCCAACTCTGGCAGGGAGATGGGAGCATGGGAAAACTTTGTAGGTGCCATTGGAACAAAGAGAATTTCATAAAATTGGAAAGGTCCAAAAAGTAGCTTTTTATTATGGATCACAAGCAGGCTGACTCATCAGAGTTTTGTTTTGCTGTGTTCTTTGTTACACCCTCCCAGAGTTTTAGCCAGGTGACAGTGTGAGCAGCTTAGCACCTTTGCCATCTGCCCACCCACTATGTATGTGTGTAAACTGCCCCAGTCACGTAAATTTGTGCACTCTGAAATAGTTCTTCCTTCTCAGAGATAAGGAAACTGAGGTTGAGAGAGCAGAAGTGACTTGCCCAAGGCCAAGCAGTGGCTGGGCTAGACACCTGGATCCTTAACCCTGGGCTTTTTTCTTCACACAGAAAATGGTGTCAAAAGCAGTGGGGATAGGTGTAGGGCTGTGGGAAGATGCTTTGCAGGAAAAAGAGAATTTGCCTTATCGGTGAGGTCAGTTTTTCGTAGATTGTTTTGACTGTTCAATCCAGAATGGGTGTTCCTTTTTTGGATCATGTTCATAAAATCCTGCAGATTGGATGATTCTCACCATCCTTTTAGGCTTGATGAAATAGATTTAAAAAAATAATCACAGGCACTGAATTTTCCTGAGAAACTGTGGCTTTGGCTCCCCTTCCTCCTTCAGGGCTCCTCCCAAGGGTGAGTTTTTAAGCATGATGAATTACTGTGGTCAGCTGCGGCAGCGTGCCATGCCCACGGGAGTGGAGCCCTCAGTGCCTTGGCCAGCCTGCGTCTTTCCAGCAGGCAAGCCTGCTGCATGCGTTCCTGAGTAGACACCGTCGCTGCTGCAGCATTTCCTCTGTCCCAAAAGAGGCGTCACAAATCTCCGAGAGGAACGTGTCCACCTCCTGGCCTGGCAGAGCACACAGCAGAGGTGAGTATTGCAGAGAGTTGGGAGAAATTGCTTCTGGTTGCCTGGAGCTTGAATTATCGCCACTGGACTTGGTTGTTAGGTTTTGCATTGTTTCCTATAGGATGAGCTCAATTGGAGGCTGTGCTATAGATACACCTGGGGCTCTGGTCATTCTGTCCCATAGACATAACCAACTCTTTGTTATTCATTTAGCAATTGTTTCTTGAGCCACTTATGCTGCACGGTTTGGGGGATACAGAATTGGCAGATACATTTCTGTCTTCCATAGTTACCTTCTAGTTGAAGAACATGTATGAAAGTTAAATAATGTTATAAGCCCATGGGAGATACATCACTAGATAGACATTAATGCATACAGTCAATGTTTATTAACTGACCACTGTATACTGTGAGCTAGACATTGGTTTATCATGGCTGAAGTTCACTGGTCAGGGTAAAAAAAGAGGAAATCTAAGTGTGGTGCAAAGTTTCACTATTCTAATAGCAACTAATATTTATCCCCTGCATGGTGTTAAACATTTTATGTGGAAACCAACATCACCTTGTGGAGGAGGGACAATTGCCATCTCACTTTATAGATGGGCCCAAGAGTCCAAGAACTTCCCCTAAGGCTGCTAGTTGGGGTGAGTGGCAGAGCTGGGATCAAACCCCACGTCTATCTGACTCCAAGGTATCAATCCCTAAAGGCCTGGCTCTTCTGATGGGAACTGAGCTGGAATTTGAAGAACAAGCAGAGCCAAGAAGCAAAAATTCTCATGGGTTGAACAGCTTCAGAGCTCTGAACTTTGCTAAATGTTTCAAGGTTTCCCTCCATTCTTAAGATAAAAGAAAACTGGTACATAAAAATAAAGGTAAATAACCTTCTAAATGGCCCTTCCAGATGGGCCAGCTGTTCAAAGCAAGGATATTATCTTCTCCATTATTACACTTATTCCTGTAGAAGAACAAGCAAGAACTAACTTTACCTTCCCAAGTGCATTTTCTCTATAGGCCGTATTAGGTCCTGTAGGCTGCCTCCTCTGCCCAGGTACTACCTACATGACTTGATATGAGCTTTATTAGGACTCAATTTCTTTATAATTGGGTATGATAATTACCTTTGAGGTGTTGTGAGGGTCAAACAAGATAATATTAAATACACAGTTCCTAGAACAGAGGAAGTACTCAAATAAATTTGCTTTGCTTAATTATGACTCTGTTCATTATATTTTGACCTCCTTGCCAGACTCTAACCTTCTTGTGGTATTTTTTTTTAAACCTCATGGAACCTAATTTGGGGCCTGAAATACGGTATGAGACAAAACTGATTGAATGTCTAAGAAGGGGTTTTCATATTTACATGGGGTGATGCCGAGCAGGAGTTCAGTTACCCATTAACTTCCCAGATCTCAGTTATGTTTCTGTTTGTTCACTTTTCACTCTTACCCCCTCTCACCAATCATGAACTCGTTTCCTACTAAGGGTGAGTAATGGTGCAAGTAGTTTTTAAAAAAGGTATAATGGAGATGCTTAAAACTACAAAAATTAGAGAGAATGATATAATACTATTAGCCAGTTTTAGCAATTATCAACACTTTGCTAATCTTACTTTAACCATTTTTTTTTCAACTATAGTGTTTTAAAGTAAATGCCAGAATCATGTCATTCTACCTATAAATACTTCATATGTAGCTTTAATTAATAAGGACTTAAAATTCTTTGTGCCTAGCAACATGTCCAATAGTCCTGAATAGCACTGGTAACCAGTCATACTTAAACTTCCCAGATTGATTCAAAAATTGCCTTTTAATAATTGCCTCGTTGAAATCAGGATTTAAAAAAAGTTCATGCATTGTATTTGGTAATTACGTCTTTTAAGTCTCCTTTATTTTTTAATAGTGTCCCCTTCTCCCCACCTTTTAATACCATTGGCTTCTTAGAAAAATTGGTTCTTTTGTAGATTATGAATTTAGTTGATTACTTCTTCCTGCTGTTATTTAAGTTTTTCTTTTATCCTCTGTTGTTATTTAAGTTGTTCTTTTATCCCTAGTATTTCCTATAAAGTGGCAGTAAGTTTAGAGTATGAATATATTCAGGCTCCATTTTTCAGCTAGATGACTTTGTAGATATTGTATTGTACTTCCTTTTCTGCCACCTTCTGGGTGTGTAATGTCAAGTTGTCCTAATCGGCATGCTGTCAATCTGTTCCCACCAGTGCAAAGTTCACCAGTCAACCTTTCACCTAATGATTTTAGCATACCCTAATTATCCTGTCTAGGTCCATCTTTTCATTAGTGGTTGCAAAATGATGATTATTCTAACTCTTTTGTTCCTTCCAGGCCTTCTTCTTCTTCTTCTTCTTATTTTCAGGCCATCTTTTGATTTCCTCTTCTATCCTAATCTCTTTTTCTTTTTTAACAGAACCTAGGAACATTCAAATGTGGACATGTATGGGCGTTACCAAATTCAGTTTGTGGATTGGAGCTGGGCTGGTTACATAAAAATCAATATGGATGTTTATAAAAGTACAGATTCCAGGAGTCCACTCCTGTGGATGCTGACTCAAGATGTATGGAGAAAGAATAGGAAGGGTTCTTTGCTTTTAAATCAAGTAGCTAAAATGCAGCCAGTCCAAGGAGGGGGAGTTTTAAAATCCACCATCTAATATTGCAAGAGATGAAGTTTGCTGCCACTCATGCATGTCTTTTCTGAATAGGACACAAGGCTGGGGACAGGAGGGGTGAGAGGAGCTGGAATGAATTGGGAATGTCCCATGGATATTGTGGCCTTCATGCTGTCCCTTACTTGGAATTTGTAGCTACACTTTCTTTGGCTGATCCTGGTCTCCCTCATTGCATGAACCTCAGAAGCTTCAAATTGTATCAGTGTATGATGCCTTTGTACCTCTCTCCAGTCTAGATCTAATTACTACAAGCTGTTGGGACTTGAGCATGATGACAGAGGATTTTCTAGGATTATGCTCAACATGTGACATTCAATTACCGCTCCCCAGGAGGGTGGAGGTTAACCAAGCAGGGAGCTGGTAGGGCTGGATGGGATTTCCAGATATGGATGGCAAGGGGCTAATTTCTGGAGACTGTAGAGTCATGCTGCCTAAACTTTAGTGCCAGCTTGTTAACAAGAAAATGCTGGAATCACATACCTGAACACAGGTTTCAGTATGTCTGGGAAAGAACCCAGGAGTCAGCAGTTTTAACAATCTCAATATTTAAAAGAATTAAATAAAGACTGCTCTGGTGGAAATAGGGGCATGGAGTTAGCCCACTCAGCATAATCGCTTGCTTTTCTCATCACACTTTGGGATGCCTGCCTCCTGACATCCACACACAGCCCCAGGCTTTCATAGAACCACTTTGAAACCACTGGATGGGGTGATGGCTGAAGTTTCTTCCCACTCTGACATTCAGTGATTCTGGTTTGATCATGTGTCAGGGCCATGTTAGTGCTCTCATCCTCACTAATACCGCCAAATGACTCAGGCTAGGTGAGCAGAGCTCTTCCTCCTCTCATGCACAATGAATGGTTCAGAGGAGAGCTCGTGCCCCATTGTAAGCTCGAGTCTCCTATAAGAGAAGGAAGAGCCTTTTCTCTTACTATCTCAGTGTTGTAAGAGAGAGAATCTTGCTTGTCCTCTTAGATGAACATCAACACAGACCCAAATCCTAGGTAGCTCTCTTCTAATGAACTTTCAGGAGTGAGAATGCTGTAAGGCACCTCATCCTACTGGGAAGAAATCTGACCTAAATGCATGTCTGCTGATGGGGTGATAGGGTGAGCTGGAGCTTTTCACATTCCTACTTTGAACAATGCATGGTGCTGGGTGTTATGGAGTAAGGTAGACACAACTCCTTCTTCAAGGAACTTACTTATTTGGGGAGGTTCTGACATATGAAAAATCAGTGAATTAACAACATATGGAGTATGGAGTACAAAATTGATGCTAAAAACAGGAGGCTTTTGAGGAATACACTGGTAAAGCTTGAAGAACGGATTGAATTATTATTGTTGTTTGTAAAAAGGGGTATATATTATATATATACACACACATATGGAGACATAGCTGTTTATTAGAAAACACAGGTGTGTGTCTCTCACAGAAATTTAATTCACATTGGTATAAGAGGAAATCTATTAAGGCACATAACACACAAATTCACATAATGAATTTCAGGGATCATTCCAGCTTTAGTCATGGCTGAAGCCTGAAGCTCAAACCATGTCATTAGGGCCCCCTCTTCACTTCCTGGCCCTGTTTTCTGACATATCTTGCCTTCATTCTAAGAAAGGATTTCTTTATATACTGGAAGCAGCATAATAAATCTCCCAATAATTCTTGGCTAATTATGGTCTTTTTAGCTTGACATCCCAGAGGATAAGCAAGATCCTCTCCCTTACAATGCGGAGACCGTAAGTCTTAGAGGAGACTCAAGCTCACATTGGGCCGTGAGTGCTCCTCTGAACCATTCAGTGTGTGTGAAGGGAGGGAGAACACTGCTGGCCTAGCCTGAGTCATGTGGTAGTATTGGTGGGGGTGAGAGCACTATCATGGCCCTGCCACAACAGTTTGGGTGGAATAGATTGTTCCTTAAAGGGCAGGTATGAGGCAGGCATGTAAATTCAATAGCTTTCTTCCCAAAACATGGAAATAAGAAAGAACAAAATCATAGGTAATCTAACATAGAGGAGGTGCACACACACACTCACACACACACTCATACACACACACACACACTTGTGTGCATGCAGAAGGATGTTCATGCTACTTTAACTGAAAAACTGTAATAGAAGTAGTTTATACAATAATATCTCATTAAAATGTTAGTGTGTTTATTCTATTTGAATTTGCATAAATATGTATGTATTGAAAATATAAAACTGAAATGTACTATTTATTGAGTAGAATTTTCCCCTTGACAATCATGAACATCATTGCTTGTCATTAAATGTCATCCTATGCTACTCTTCTCAGGCCTGTGTTGTGTTACGGTTGTAGAATGATTTGGCCGATACCTGGGTTCGTTTAGGAAAGTTGGGCAGCATGGCTAGAGCAGTCGTTGGGATCTGCTGTCCTTGCTTACTTGTATTTTAGGTCAGAGGATGTCTATCTGGCATCTCCTTTCTGGGACTTTTCCAAAGGGACCCAGCCACTCAGTCCCAGGCAAGCTTGGGGGTTGAGTGGGACCTTTAAGCAGGAGTGTATTCACTACTTTTGAAATAGGAATCTCAAGGCCCAGGCATTTATATATAGCCTTTGTCTCAGCAGACCTGTGCAAAGCTGGCATTTCTGGGGTCAAGGCAGAAAAGATCAGGGACAGGTAAAAGCTGCAGGAATCGTTTAAAGGAAAGTAGGTTGTTTCAAAGCTGAGGTTTGGATTTGGGCTTGACAGTAGCCTAGTGTGACTCCAGAGAAGCTGCGTGCACACCGAGGCTGCGGTTGTCTCATCTCCCTGGTAGAACTGTTGCAGATGAAGCAGCTGCAGATGACATGGATGAGGGGAGGGAAGCACATGCAGGCTGAGATTCCTGCCTTTGCAGCAGCCTCGCTGACAGCACAGGGGCTCCAGTGGAAGCTCTCTTGGGCACTTGGTTGGCCTAGTGGAGGGCACAGTTTTGGTGACCCCCCACTTCACTTCTGGGGAAGACTGACCTGTTCACTAAGACGCCCTACCCAACACACACAGCGAGGAGCTTAGAGAAGCCGGGGTGCTGCTCCCCAACCTCAGAGTAGTGCCTTTCAAACTAAAAAATGTAAAGAAGAAAAGAAAAAATAATAAGTAGGAGGTGGGTCCCTTTCTTTAAAGGAAACCGTACTTGGGTAAAAGAACGCAGGGTTGCTGGTAAAGGCCCTGTGGGTAAGTCTACCTGGGTGTGACTCCTGCTCCACTCCCTGCTGGATGCTTTCAACAAGTTACTTAACCTTTCTAACCCTCAGTTTCCTCATCTCTATAATGGGAAAAAGACTAACAGCTATCTCACAGTCTCTTGGGAGTATTAAGTAAGATGATGCACGTTAAAAACGTTTATTGAGAACTTAATGCCAGGTTCTACTCACATAGAACTCTCTATGTGAGTAGAACCTGGCATTAAGTTCTCAATAAGCATTAGCTGACACTATTAACAGATATTAGAGAAAAATACAGACTTGCCTTGATTGAGCAGAGGTAAGAATCCTGCCTTTTCTTGTCACTGTCACATTTTTGGAGTCTTAGGGATCTGAGGAGTTTGAAAGTTACCTTTTAGAACATTTTGTATTATACATACACAGTTACACATGGAAAGAGGAACAAGCATACTGGCATGTCACATTAGAAGGTGCAGCTTGGGCAGCATGGTGAGATCCCGACTGTACAAAAAAAAAAAAAAACAACCAATAAAAAAATTAGCTGGCTGTGTTGGCATATGCTTGTAGTCAAGCCACTCAGGAAGCTGAGGTGGGAAGATCACTGGAGCCTGGGAGGTTGAGGCTGCAGTGAGCTGTGATCAACCACTATAACGGCCTGGGCGACAGAGTGAGACCCTGTCAAAAATAAATAAATAAAAGTGCACTCAACTGGAACTATGAGCTCTGCATTCTTATCTTGATTCTGTCATGAACTCACTGTGAGGCTTTGAGTTACTTCACTTTTCTGGGCCTTAGTCTTACCATTTGAAAAATGAGCTCTTAGGTAGCTGGTCTTTATATCCTGGTGAACTCAGGTTTTAGAGAGGTGCTGGTGATTGCTAGGGGGTTGGAGGGGATAATAAGGTTACACTAATTATAATCAGCTTTGCTAGTTGCTTTCTGAGGGTTCTTGTATCTCTCGTATGGTACAACATGAGAATAGGAATCCAAGGGGCAATTCTGTCTTCTTATCGCAGCATTGTTATGATGGTAGCTTGCATAATCTCATTTTAAAGATGAGCCATATCAGCCGGGCACCGAGGCTCATACCTGTAATCCCAGCACTTTGGGAGGCCAAGTCAGGCGGATCACAAGGTCAGGAGATCGAGACCATCCTGGCCAACATGGTGAAACCCCGTCTCTCCTAAAAATACAAAAAAATTAGCTGGGCATGGTGGCATATGCCTGTAGTCCCAGCTACTTGGGAGGCTGAGGCAGGAGAATTACTTGAACTCAGGAGGCAGAGATTGCAGTGAGCCGAGATCGGCCACTGCACTCCAGTCTAATGCCTGATGACAGAGCGAGACTGTCTCAAAAAACAAATAAAAAAAGATGAGCCATATCAGACTCTAAGGGCTCAATAATAGGCCCAAAGACCAGTAGCTGGTGCCAAGGCTCAATATGCATTCTGGAAAAGGACTGCTATTCCAGTACTCACTTCACTCCATTGCTTTACCTTTTGTAACTCCTGGACACTGTGTTTTATAAAATGGGGCTGCCACAGGCTAGGTGAATTCACTGTTCCTGATAAGCCACCCATCTTAACATCATCTCACTGTACTCACATCTCAGACACATTTGTCACAAAAGAAGGGCAGATAGACATCCAGCATTCATTTGACCTTTAAATTACCTCCTTTTTATCAGCTGTGGCTGATCAGCTGCTCCTTTTGAGAGCCGGTGGGTCGACATAAGATTGATTGGTTTTCTCTGCAGGGGAGTAACTTGGCCCTTTCTAACCCTCTGACCTGCAGAGGCCCTCTGAGCTCTGAGAGCCTCAGCAAGAAACAAGAACATGGATTAATAATGCAGGATGAGGGGACTCTGTGCCTGGAGGCAGGACAAGAAGAGAACAACCCATGGGAACTCAGAAAGAAGACAAGTCTCTGGGACCTAGGACAAGTCTCTTAGTTTCTCCTGTCTTCAAATCCTGGGGTGTTTGTGACAATCAACCTAGAAGTTATGTAAGTATATAGAAACTTGGCAGCCCAGGATGGGCCAATGCAGGAAGTTTTGGACTTGGCAGCCATTGTGTTGTGGTGGAAAAGTGTTAGTTTTGGATCCAGTACCAAACATGGGTTTGAATCTCAGTCCTGGTGATATGATTTGTCTGTGTCTCCACCCAAATCTCATCTTGAATTGTAGCTCCCATAATTCTCATGTGTTGTGGGAGAGACCCGGTGGGAGGCAATTAAATCATGGGGGCAGGTCTTTTCTGGACTGTTCTCATGATAGCGAATAAGTCTCATGAGATCTGATGGTTTTATAAGGGTGAGTTTCCCTTCACAAAGTCTCCCTTTGCCTTCTGCCATCTGTGTAAGAAGTGACTTGCTCCTCACCTTCCACCATGATTGGGAGGCCTTCCCAGCCATGTGGAACTGTGAGCCTACTAAAGCTCTTTCCTGTATAAATTACCCCATCTTGGGTATGTCTTTATTAGCAGTGTGAAAAACGCACTAATACACCTGGTACTGACAGGAAAGAAAAGGTTAAGGGAGTTGTGAACACTTGGGCAGGTCACTAAATTCCTCCGTGCCTCAGTTTCTTCATCTGGAAAAAAGGAAAAAATAATGCTGAACATGTAGGATTATCATTAAGTGTCAGGACAATCAACTTGCCTGAAGTGTACCTTATAGTCAGTGCTTAAAATGGTAGCTTTTGTTACTGACGTGGAAATGATTTATAAAACAAAGGCCTCAGGGCTTATAAGGAGCAGTGATTATTTTATTGGTGAATAGGATATTCACCGTTGGACCAACTGATAACAGTCACTTCATGAAGAAAAAGGATTTTGAGTGGGATAGAACACTGGAATTTTCTTTGGTGGTTTTGTCTGGTGGGATCTATTTAATTGCATTCTGCTTAGAACAAACTAATTGTTGAACAGTGCAGTTGAGTCACACACTAGCTAAGGTCATGTGTGAAAAATATCCAGAGAGGTCCTAGCTATGTGGGAGCAAGCCCATCATACGCCAATATGTGACCTGGCTGCTGATACAGATAAGGGGCTCTTGGAGTGCACTAACAGAAGTAGCAAGCCTAAAATAATGGACGAGATGGTCCTTCTGCATTCTCTTCTGGCTGGGATACACTTAGAAATATGGATTCAGTTCTCTAAGAATCTCATTGACAAACTTTAGTGTGTTCTAAAGAATGTGAGTAAGAGAGGAAGGATCTGGAGATCTTGCCATATGGAGAACAAGGAAGAGGATGAGAGGCTTTTCTCCTGCAGGTAGGAAGCTTCATGGTGATCAATGAGTTTAAATTTCTGAAGGGCTGCCGTAGGGAAGAAGGAGATGTTGAACACACTGTGGGTGAGTGGAGGTAGGGTCAGTCTATCCAGCTTTTCCAGCCTGCCTTATTTTATTGTTGTTCTGTTTTGTTTTAGACTTTTAAAACCAGAAGCTAAAATCCTACATTTTTAGTTTCTGTCTCTAGGGATAAGTGAAAAAGAGGGATGAGAAAGGGATTTTGCTGGCCCAACCAGAATCAGAAACGAAGAACCTAGAATCCTGGGTTCTTCGTTTCTGATTCTGGTTGGGCCAGCAAAACCCCTCAGACGCTAAGGTGTCTCCCGTGGGCACCCCTGGATATCTTTTGGACAAAGTCTCAAGGAGGAATACTTAATTTAGGAAGATACTGAATTGGGCCACCTTGTGAGGCGGTAAATCCCCTGGCAGCTGAGATACTCAAACAGAGGCTGGCCAAAGTAAAGCAGTATATGCTGTGGGGGTTGTGGGAACAGGATTTAATGTTAAATATGGGTTTAAATGCTGACTGTGCTGTGTGGGCAAGAAGTAAAAGTCTCTGGCTATACTTGCCTTAGCGATGAAATGGAGACAGCTTGCACTACTGGATTGTGAGCGTTAAATGAGATAATATATGTAAAACCCTTAACAGTTGCTCTTAGTATTATTTTGGTTACTTATCAAGGATGAGCTCACCAGGGTTTCCTTCCCACTCTACATTTTAGAGATGCTAAGAATGAAACAGGCCACTGCATTTCTCCTTGATTGTTTTTTGTTCTCCACTTTGAACCAATTGCCGTTTCATTGTATTTTGTTCATAATATAACTCTAGAGAAAGCTGGCCTTCCATGACTGTTTTTCAGCGTTTCTTCCTCATTAATTTAGATCTCCTCCAGCTGATGAACATTTTTGCTTAGTAGAAGTTCATTAATTCTCCCTTCCCCCACTCATTCCAGCAACGCAATTTAAACAGCATTAATCTGGTATTTAGTGAGAAAATTGAGTTCTATAATGAGAAACACTCAGTTTGAGACAAACTTTTTCTTTTTAAACAACTGTTTTTAAAAAATCCTAATTTAATGATGAATTATCATCATTTGTGTTGGAAGAAGGTTTAAGAAAAGGGAATAACAGATGAGGGTTATGAAATTTTAGAGTCAGAGAAACTTTTATCTGGTCTCTTGTTTTACACATCAGGACATGGGTCCCAGAAAGGTTGGCTTATGAGCTCTAGGCCACTGAAGAGTAAATGGGGTTGTGAACCTCTTCTTGACGTCCAAGCTACCTTCTGTCTGCTGTGGTGATGGCAGGCTTCAGTCGCGTTCTCCCGCTGTCTAATCTGAGCTTGGCAAGTTTTTCAGTTTCATTGAATCTCAATTCTTTGATCTGTAAACTGCCCATGTAGTAATAGTTCTTCCCTTGTAAGTATTAGGAGTAGGTTAATGTAAGTAAAGCAATTACAAAATTGCTGGCACCTGGTAGGTATAGAAAGGCTGTTTATTGAATGAAGAGGCAATAATTTAAGGTCATTACTGTTTATAGTCATAATTTACCTGAGTGCTTCCCACGTGCTGGGCCTTTGCTGAGGTCTTTCAAACCACCCTATGGATGATGGTTTGGAAGGGCTCTGGCTGGGATATATCCACTCTATGAGGTATTAGAATGTTGCAAACGTAGTTGCTGTTTCTTCTATTACTTTCAATGGCAAAGACTGCAATTACTTTTGCATCAACCTAATAGGTAGTCTAATATATTTCTACTGTTATGAAAACTCCGGAACTTTTATTTCCCCATCCCTGTCTTGTTATTCCCCAAGCCTCATCCACTTCCTACAGGAATTAACAATGAAACCCTTAAAATGGAAGGTTCTTGAGGAGGTGTTTTAGAACAGTGGCGTAGGCAGTTCCTGGGGAGATGCCTGTTATTCCACAGTAAGGGGTGAAGATAACTCACAGTGCAGGGTGGGGCTCGGCAGCTGTGAGAAGCCAAGTGAAGCAGAGTGAATCGCTATGGGTACAGGAGGAGGAGTTTGACTAATCATTCCTTATAGCAGTGGTTCGCAACTGGGGACAGTTTTGTCTCCCAGGAGACCTTTCACAATGTCTGAAGACATTTTTGTTCTCAGAGCTGTGGGGGATGGGTGGTAAGTGAGTGTGATTCTGGTGTCTCGTGAGTAGAGACCAGGGTTGCTGCCACACTTCCTAAAATGCACCGATCAGTTCCCACAACAAAGAACTAGGACCCAAAATGTCAGCAGTGCTGAGGCTGAGATACCCTGTCTTACACACATCCTATGATTTGGTCTTGACAACAAAGTATGAAGTATGAGGAAGGGAGCCCATATTTAATAAGGGTAATAAAATCTCTTCTGTGCCAGACATTGCACTGGGATAGAGTTGAGAAGACAGATTTTAACCTGCCTGATAACTTGATCCACTGGTAGGACCCCCTTGGATCACTATTGACAAGAATTCTGAGGCACAGCAGGGAAGAAGGCTGCTATCAATGGGCTCCAGTGCTGCCACTTTTCAGCTGTGTAACATGAGCAATTACTTAACCTTTCTGTGCCTCAGTTTTCATGTCTGTAAAATGCTGATGATGGGAGTATCTACCTTATTGAGTTGCCATGAAGATCTAATTAATTAATATATCTAGAGAGCTTTTTGAACAGTGCCTGCCATGCAGTTAGTTACCATCATCATCCTCCTAACAGGAACAAAACGATCTTGCCACATATTTACCATCCTTGTTTTGTTCAAATTATACACAATGTCTCATATAAGTAGATATATTAGATATGTATCATTTCACATGTATAAGTTGCCCCATTTTTAGGATGAGGAAATTGTGTTTCAAATTGAATAAGAGGACAGAGAAATGATCTATAATGTTAGACTTGTGGGTGAGCTTTTATAGAGAGTGTTGTCCCAGTTCATGAAGTGTTTCTTCAACCAGGTTTCTCTCTTGCTTAACTCTGAAATGTGTATATCGACCCTTGGGGCTGGTCTTCATTGCACATTTGTATTGTTCAGTGTTGTCTTGAGCTGTGTTCTTCTTAGGCAATAAGGCTTGCTTTGGCATTTACTGATATGACCTGCCCATGGGACTTTCAGAAAAAGATATATGTGGAGTCGCTGAGACCAGAGGCTTACATATAGGCAATCCCAATATGGCACGTTTTGTTTGTCTCTCACAATTTTTAAAGTTTGAATTTGTGGCCAACGTTTCTAAATCAGAAACACAGTACATACAAATGTAAGGCTCCAGTATTTCTGAAAATGAGAATATCTGATTACATTGAACCCACGTTACTACATGGCAAACATTGTCTGGGATAGCCACTCTCCTCCCTTCAGATACTGAACTTGCTAGTTTGTCCCACTCTCCACCCTGCCTCATTGCATTCTCAGTACTGAGACTGAGAGGAGACTGCTGTCTGTTCAGTCACACTTGGCCTGCGTCACTTGTTCCCATTTCCTGCCTGCCCTGCAGGCATCAGGGTTTGCAGCTGCTTGTCCAGAAGTGATTATGCTATCTCCTTACATTCAAAGCACTTTCACACATTCTGACCTTCTGCTACCTGTGAAGAAGTCAGGACAGGGATTATTGCGTCCACTCTCTGGATGTGAAGCTAGAGGTTCAAAATTAAGCAAATTTGCCCAGGATCTTACAGCTATTTTAATGCCGAGTTAGGAGTAGAGTAGTTTGACCACTCTTCAAGCTTTGGATTTGGTTTGTAACAGACTGTAAGAACTTGGAAACATTGTTTTATTTCAGGGTCCTCTAGTCTCACAGTTGCAAAAAGGAAGACTGTAGTTTCAAGACTTTGTGGATTTCTAAAATTTCTAAAAAATTGAGAGAACTGGACACATGTCAACTTTGTTGTCAATTTTCATTTTGCCAGGTAAGAATATTAATTTCAGGATAGAAAACCAACTATCACTATCATTTTATAAAATAAAAGATAAACTATAACTATAAAAGAAGGAAGAACATAATATCAAATAAAGGATGGCCTTTCTCAGGAAAGGTGTGCATACATTTGTATGCATGCATAGAAATATTATTATTAAACATTTCTTTTTTTTTTTTTTTAATGTAAGCATGGCACATCCAGGAGGTAGTACTTGGGGAATCACAGGATTGGGAGATCTTTAGGATTATTTTCAGCTTACTCATTCTTTCTGTCTCTCTCTCTCTAAACATATATACATATATATATTTGTTTTGTTTTGTTTCATTTCAATGCAACAGTTTCATGACCCAGTCTCCAAATAGAAATCAGAATGCTGGCAGGTGTCATGTAGGTCATCTGGGCACTTGTCTTCTTGTCTTTCTGGTCTCCATTCTGCTCCTGCTTCCAGATCCCCTGACTTGGATAAGAGGAAGCCAAATTATCTAGTCTTTGTGAAAAAATTATTTAAGAGTTGGGAGTTAATTCCTGGCCCCAAGGGGAGCCTCCATCCATGGTAGTGGCTCTCCACATAGGTGATGCAAAAGAAGCTGAATATACGGGGACTGCCTGACCTCAGAAAGCACCAACTCTCTGAAAACGCTCTTGGAGAAATGGAGAAAGATAGAATGCAAACTAGAGGTCAGGAGATAAGTGGTTGAGTTCCAATTTTTCTAGGATTTATTATGTAACCTTGGACAAGCTACCTCCCCTCTCTGTGCCCAAATTTCCTTCTCTCTAAGGCAAAAAGAGTAGATTAGATGATATTTAAGTTCCTTCCTACTTCTGACATGCTCCAATTCAACCTAACTTAATTCACAAAATCAAAATACAACCAGGAAAGGCCCTGAAAGGTCATCTAGTAGGAGCACCTCTTTGTCGCCTGTTCTATTCAATTAAATGCAAATGAAAAGTACCCAGCCACAAGCTTCAAGGAACACCAGACTGTCCCTTTTATCCATGAGAGCAGTGCTGTGATCTGAGAGAGGGAGGGCAGCTGAGCTGTGGAAGAACCCGACTGCAGTTTTGCTGGGGTAGGAAATAGCCTCATTGTTTCGTCTGAGCCCAACTTTGATCCTGGGCTGAGTGGCTCTCACAATAAGGGAGAGCCTTTTGCTACTGTATTTTTTTATGACACCAGTCCATCTTTCTATTTTCAGCCAGGAGCAAATTATGACAACCGTTGCAGGTGTATTTCCCTGCTACAATTTTTTCTTTGGAATGTCTAGGGATGAGGGGTGTGTGGACTCACAGATCCTTAGCCTGTTAGGAGTGGGGCACACAGAACCGATCCAATTTGGATTCCCATCTGTAGCTTGACTCCTTCCAGATGTCTTCCTATCCAACGTTGATGTAGCCTGTGTTTACATACTTACTGTGATGGGGCCCTCTCTACCTAGAGGAAGCATTTATAGTTTGGCATCTGCTGAGTGATGGTCTTTTTACTGAGTTGAAATCTCTTTCCTGTACTTTTTAACCATCGTTTCTGGCCCTGCTCTCTGCAGCCACTCAGAAGTCTGTTTCCTTCTCACTTTTCAAGTAGGCCCTGATCTTTTCTCTTAGTTAAGCATTCTCTTCACCCTCAGCCATTTCTCTTATGATATAATTTCTAGACCTTTCACCATCTAGGTTATTATCCTTGGGCCTCATCCTAACTCATTCCTTCATTTACTTATGCAACAAATATTTATATAGTACCTACCATGTGCCAGGCTTTGTGCTACATACTGGTGATGAGGTAATAAGCAAGACCTGATTCCTGGCCTCTGAGTACTATGGAGAAAATATTCATTGAGCAGATAATTCTGAAGCCCCACTTGGTGAATTTGAACCGCAGCCCCACCATTTACCTTTTGGAGCTGTTGGGTAAGTTGTTTGACTTTTCTGGCCCAGAGGTCCCCTGTCTGTTGAGTGGGGGAAGGGGAGATAATAATAGCTACTTCATGAGGGTTGTTATTAGTAGTTAAAAATGAAAAGTATCTAGAACCGAAGTTGGCATTTTGTAAACACGGGGAAAACAGTAGCTGCTATTACTACTACAGAATTACAACAACTACTACAATGGAACAGAAAAGGATGCTCAGGTGCATGGACTTTGGAGTGTGGAAGCGTAGAAGTCTCCTCTAAAAAAGTAGCATTTAAGCTGAGACTTGTAGGCTAAACAGGAACTGGCCAGGTGAACAGGGAGAGGAGAGAGGTGAACAGTCCAAGCAGAGGAAACAGCATGTGCAAAGGTCTTGAGGACGGGAACGTGCTTGGAATAAAAGAGAGCCAGTGTGGGCAGAGCTTTATTAGTGAGGCAATGAGCGGCAGGAGACGTAGGTCAGAGTGAGGAATGGGGCTGCATGGTACAGGATCTCACAGGTCATTTGAAGACTTTGGGTTCTGTAAGAGCAATGGCCAGATGCTAAAAGATATAAATCAAAAGTGTCTGATACAGGTTTTAATCAGTGTAAAAAGTTTATTTTGCCAAGCTTAAGGATGTGTTCCTGACACAGCCTCAGGAAGTTCTGACAACATGTGCCCAAGGTGGTCAGGGTATACCTTGGTTTTGTACATTTTAGAGAGATATGAGATATTAAACAATACCTGTGAGACATACATTGGTTCAGTCTGGAAAGGTGGGACAACTTGAAGTGGTGGGTGGTGTGAGGCAGCTTCCATAGGTAGATTTAAAGATTTTCTGATTGGCAATTGGTTGAAAGAGGTATTATCAATAGAAAAGAATGTCTAGATTACAATAAGGTGTGGTAGAGACAAAGGTTTTATCATGCAGATGAAGACTTCAGGTAGCAGGCTTGAGAGAGAACAGATTGTAAATGTTTCTTATCATAGAGTGTTCTATCAGTAATTCTTTTTTTTTTTTTTTTGTCTTTTTGAGACACAATTCAGCTCTTGTAACAGAGGCTGGATTGCAGTGGCACGATCTTGGCTCACGGCAACCTCTGCCTCCCAGGTTCAAGCTATTCTCTTGCCTCAACCTCCCAAGTAGCTGGGATTACAGGCATGTGCCACCACATCATGCTAATTTTTGAAGTTTTAGTAGAGATGCAGTTTTGCATGTTGCCCAGGCTGGTCTCAAACTGCTGACCTCAAATGATCTGCCTGCCTTGGCCTCTCAAAGTGCTGAGATTACAGGAGTGAGCCGCCATGCCCGGCCTCTATCAGTAATTCTAAAAGGGAGGAGGGTATAATGATGAATGTTGGGCCTCCCCTTCCCATCATGGCCTGAATTAATTTTTCAGGTTAACTTTGGAATGCACTTGCTGAGAGGAGGGGACCATTCAGATGACTGGGGGTGCTTAGAATTTTATTTTTGGTTTACAAAGGCTTTAAGTTGTGGAGAAGCAAGGCAAGGATTTGCCTTTTGTGATCACTCTGGCTATTCCATAGGTTCTGAATACATGAAATTCTTTAGGATCATCATCTCCTTTAATTTGTACCCTGTACTCTTATTAACACAATCAAGGATCACATTTGCTCTTTAGGCAGTTTTATAGAACAAGTGGCTCATATCCAGGATCTCATTCCATAAGGCCTTGCTTTCACTTACTGGTCTTCAAACTCCCTAAAGAATTACATGATAGAAGCTTAAAGTATTATCCCCCACAGATGAATGAAAATCCAAAGGCTGGAAATCTTTAGATTACAAGAGCACAAACTCCAATAGCATGATTTTAGACATTGTAACAGGTGGTGGAGTGGCAGCTTTGGGCCAGGGGACCTACAAATATCCCTGAAATCCCAAGGCAATCCTAGCCTTCTACCTTCCAGGCCCAGACACCCTATGATTATGTGCCATTTTGGGACACATCTGGGGTACAGTGAGATCTTTTAACCAATACTTGGGTGGAGAGACAATTCTTTTTGAGACACATATCCTAACTCCTTTCCAAGAAGCTGAAGCCTTGCTCTGAGTATCTCTTTCTCTTTTTCATTCGTGGCACTAAAATAACAGGGCAAGAGTTGGGTGGATTGTGGACGACCTGCTGACATCAGAATGACAGATCAAATAATTGATTTTCTTCTAAATCCGGATTATGCTGCTGTAGCTCCCAGGAACTATTTATAGTGCCCATCAGTCTTATTCTATTGTGAGCACTGGTTGAGGTGTGTATATCCCCCCCACACACACATGCACGCACACACGGAAGCAGATTTGAGCACATACACACAACTTCAATAGCAATATGCCCAGACCCTTAACTCACAGTATCTCAGGTTTATGTACAGATACACATACTGATTTTTAAAAATTGAGGTATAATTGGCAAATAGAAGTTGTATATATTTAAGTGTACTATGCAATGTTTTGATATATGCATACATTGTGAATAGATCACCACAATTGAACTAATTAATATACTTAGCCCCTTGCATGGTCATGAATACTTTTTGTGTGGTGAGAACATTTAAGATCTACTCCCTTAGCAAATTTCAAGTATATAGTACAGTACTGTTAACTACAGTCACATTCCTGGATGTTAGGTCTCCAGAACTTATATATAATAACTGAATTTATATAACTGAAGCTTTGTATCCTTTGACCAACATCTCCCCATTTCTCCCTCTGTGCTTTCTATGAGTTTCAGTATTTTAGATTTTGCATATAAGTGAGATCATGCAGTATTAGTTTCTGTGTGTCTGGCTTATTTCACTATGCATAATGTCCTTCAGGTTCATCTATGTTGTAAGTGGCAAGATTTTCTTCTTTTTTAAGGCTGAGTAATATTCCATTGCTTATATAGATATACCACAATGTCTTTATGCATTTATCTGTTGACAGACATTTAGGTTTTCATGTCTTGGCTATTGTGGATAATGTGGTGTTGAACTTGGGATTGCAAATATCTTTTTAAGATTCTGATTTTATTTCCTTTGGATACATACCCAGAAATTGGATTGCTAGATAATATTGATCATTCTACTTTTATTTTTTTGAGAAATCTCCATACTGGTTCCCATAATGGCTGTGCAATTTACATTCCCACCAACTGTATAGAGGGTTCCCTTTTCTCCACCACCTCACCAGCAGTTGTTTCTCTTCTTTTTGATGATAGCTATTCTAAGAGGCACTCAGACACCCTTTTAGCACACCCCACACAGACCTTCTTTCAGATCTGAAGAGGCCACGTGGCCATCCTGAGCTTTCTCTTGGGTCCTGGCTGTTTAGTCAGTCTCTGGGATCTTATGGTTCAAAGAGATGTTGGTGGAACAGCCACAATATCACCGAGGCTGATAGAAATGCAAAATCTCAGGCCCCACCCCAGAACTCCTGAATCAGAATTTTCCTTTTAACAAGATCCCAGGTGATTTGTATGCATGTTGTAGTCTGAGGAGCCATGGGCTAAAATACTTGCCTCCCTTGGCAAATACAGCAGTGGCTCCAACCAAAGCAGCTCTGTTTTTATGCTTTATATTAATGGTTTCTACAGAGGATTTTACTGGAAGAAAGGGCTTCCCTGCTAGGACGATGTATGAAAGCTGCTGTACCACACTGTGCTGACTTTCAGGCTTAGAGGATGTTTCCTCTCAGAACCTCTTGTGTGGCCACATTTTTCCATTTGGACACTTCTCAAATACTTGCCCCATTTCCTAGAGTGTTCGCTCCCATATTCCCACACTTTGCCAGACCAAATTCCATACAACTATTAGAGATCTCAGCTTTTAGTTGATTCTTCTTTTAGGCTGCAAATGCATAGTGAATGTCTCTTTCCAAACACTGAGAATACTTGGAATTATATGCTTAATATTTACCTTCTCCAAGAAACTGTAAAGTCCATAAGGTATTGTTATTTGGTGCTTAATAGACATGAAATAAATTGGCATTGAAAGAATGAAGGATATAGGGTGCTTGCTCAAGGAAGACTATGAGTAAAGGTCATTCATTTACTTACGCAGAAAGCATTTCTTGAACATCTACTCTGTGTTAGGCAGGATATTGAGTCTTAGGGGCACTTATAGCTCAGGTCTAGGTCCTGACTGCAGTTGCTCTTAGTGTAGCAGGTGGAGGTGGACATATAAACACCAAGGCACAGGCAGGTGGGAGCTGATATCGGTTTCCAGGAGACACCAAAGAAGGGGTGATTGTACCTTATTTCTGAGATAATTTGTTAATATCTCAGCCAGGGCTCTGGGATCTTTTGTTGCTCTCTGTGTGAGAAATTAGCTGTTTCAAGGAGCTTTCTCAAAAGGAACCCTTGGCTCAGAGGGCATTATGAATCTTGATTTCGATTTTTTCCCCTTATTTATATAAGTGAGTTTCTCAGGCACAGGCACAGATACTGATTTTTAAAGAATAAACCTTTAGGCTTTAACTTCTCTTTTTAATAATGATCCCCTATTTCAGTTTGTTGGGGGTGGTTCCTTATTTTTGACTTCTTTTCCCAAAGGTCAAATGAAGAATAAACCCAAATATAAAGAAAAAGCAACAGCTTGAATAAGGAAAACCTTGGATGGGTAAGGTAGTTTCTTCCTTGCTTCCTTCTTTGTCTCCCTCTATCCTTCCTGCCTTCCCTCCCCCCTTACTTCCCTCCTTTGTTGGGTGCTGGGGATTCAGTATAGTCTGTTTCCACACACGGCTTACCATCTAGTGGAACAAACAGAGGGTTAAGCCATCATAGCAAAGTGTGAAACATACTCTGATGGGAAGGGCAAGTTGCCCTGGGAGCACATAGCAGAGATATGCCCTAGTCTAGAATTGCAAAAGGCTTCCTAGAGGAAGTGATATTGAGGGATGAGTAAGCTTTAGAAGTGTCAGGCTTGAGGCCGGTAGGGTGGAGGGAGAGAGGGACAATTAGGGTGCTGGGGACATTCTCGATAGGGCACAGCATGTGCAAAGGGCCACAAATAAGAGAGGATACAGCTCATTGAGGGAACTGAGAGAAGAGCAGCAGGGGCTGGGACATAGGGAGCTTTCAAAGAAGAGACTGGGGTAGGAAAGGGGGAATACCCTCATGGTGCAGGATTCTTTAAGCCGCTTTAAATAGATCAAGTTTCAACTTGATCTTGAGGAAATGGGGAGCTAAGAAAAGGTTTTAAGCTCAGAAGTGAGACAATCAGACTTGAGTATTGGTGAGGTCCCTAGAGTGGAGAACATATTCCTTGGATAAGTCTGAAAGTGGGGAAAGTAGCTAGGGGGCTGTTGTAGCTGCTGAGGTAAAGACAATGGTATTCTGATAATCCTAGTGAGCTAAGTAGGATGGGTGCTCCTGGAGACTGGGCTTACCAGTGCTAAAGGCCACCTTGATCCTGACCACCACTCAGGCCCTTGTGCCAGACCTGTGCTAAGTACTTAATAATTTCCTTTCAGTTAATGCTTGTATAATCTTGCCAAGTATGTTTTATTTCCACCTGCCAAAAAGACACAAGGGTCCACCTGTTGTCTTTCTCTGGGGGAGCCTGGTGACTACCAAAATAAGATCCTGTTTAAGAAAGAGTTTTAAAAAGTGTAAGCTATACGCATAAGAATGATTATGAGCTATAGTCATAATTCACTGAGAAGTGAATTAATGATGTAATATAACCCTGGGTCAACCTGGAGGAGGTCTCAACGTGGGAAAATTGAGGGTGTGTTATGTGGGGGAGGATGTCCGAGATCTCAGAATGGCCCTTGACCCCAAACTAGTTTCTCTGTCACCCTGAAGATATCTAAAATTCTATCACCAAGTTGTTAGTTGAAATGTAAGTCCTAATGAAACTACTATTAAGTGAAGGGGGTAATGAATATCTTCCACATTACGTAAAAATACTGTTCATGCGTGGCATTGGGACTGATTTCTTGCCTTGTATTTTTGGCCAGTAATATAAATTTTCATGTTTTTTTCTCCCATGGATCCTCAGGCCTTATAAAACCCGTAAAAGGTAGATGGAGAGGTCTGGGATGATTATTCTCATTTAAGGGATCATAAAACAGAGGAAGGCTCTGAACAGGAAGTGACTTGCTTGCAGCAAACGGTGGATCTAAACTAGGACCTGGCATCTTCCAACTGCAGGCTGTGAGGCTCAGGCCTAAGCCCAGAGTTACCTAAGACTCAAGTTGGGTGAGAGCAGACGGTAGGGGAAAGAATGAGAGAAAGGAGGGTACAGGCATCCCTCGGGTGGGAGCCCATGTGCCTGAAACTTTCTGGTGGTCCTTTTAGCTGCACCCTACTTGAGGTGATGGTTTCTCCTTGTTTTGGCCCGGGAACTTTCCTGTATGCTCATTCATCAGGTTCACTTTCTGCTCTGCCAGTGAGGTAGGAAAGTCAAGAAGCATTTGCTATAGGCTTTCGTTTCACTTCTTTGTTTTTCAGATGAGCGAGGAATGCAGCTAGATCAGGGAGGGGAATGTCAGGCCAGGACTGGGGAGGCAGAGAACATCACTGAGATACTATTAGCAGACTCTCTTCAAGAGGCTTTTTAGTTAAATGAGACCAATAATAATGACATTAAAAATCTTCTGTGTCAGGGAAACTCTTTATGGCTCACAAAATGCTGCTATCTTCATTTATCTCTTAACCCCTTTCTAGTACTTTCCTGCTGGATTTGTTGAGGCGACAAAATGAGATAATGATATAAAGTAGTTAGAAATACTCAACTATCACGAGAAACTCATGTCCTCCTCTTCCTCCTTTATGCGATTACACTAGTTACGATGTTTAGTGATAACATTAAATATTGCTTCCATTTATTGAGCACTTACTATGAGCCAGGAACTATGCTGAACTCTTCACAGGTCTTATCCCATTTAATCTTCATAGTAATTCTGTAAGAAAGGGACTATAATTCCTCTCCTGTAGATGAGAACATGAAGGTTCAGAGAAGTACACTTGCTTGCTAAATAAGCACAGTTTGTATGTGGAAGAGCTGGATTTTGAATCCTGGCTGTCTCCAAACTCCCTGCTAATAATGGCTCAGCCTGCTCAAATTGGTCTGGGTTCCTTCTATTAGCACCCTTTCCCTCAAAACAGTGGCTGTCAGCAGAGGCTACCCAGTGGATCTCAGCAGGGGCCACCCATTGGAATTACCTATTTATTCTAAGTTGAAAAAAATTCATACATTTTCTTCTTCTTTTAAGAGTTACATTTTAATTTTTTAACCTTTTGTAAATTAATTTTTGCATATAAAACACCATGTGGGTTGAATTTTTATTTCAGTCTTTTTTTCTGCTATTTAAATAGTCAAGTTTTCAATGTGTCTAAGTAAATTTTAACTTACTTTTTCATAGAAAAGAAACTATTTCAATGAGATTTTTCAAATTTATTAGCCTAGAGTTATGCATATTCTTTATAGTAAAAAAGAAAATCATTCTTATTTCTAATATTTTTAATTTGCTTTAGTATCTTCCTCTGTTAGGTGTTCTATAAGTATTTTTAAACATTTAATTGTTCTTTGGGTAATTTATCAATTCATTAATTTTTTTTGCTTTTGGATTTATTATTTTTGCTTACCTGAGTTTATTCTTTTTCTAACATTGTCTTCAATTCTTACATTTATTTCCACTTTTTCTTGTTGAGTAATGATGACACATGTGAAGTTTTAAATTTTAGTATACATATAGATTTGAGTACCTCACATATATTTTGGAATGTAGTAGCCTCAAATTTTATTACTCTTGAAATACTTTGTAATAATGATTTTGATTTCCACTTTTACTCAAAAATTATTTGGGAGAACATTAATAGTTTCTAAGTAGTTGTTATATTAAAACTTGAAATTTTAATTTTGAATTTTATTGCATTATGCTCTGAAATATGATCTGTACATTTATTTTTGCAGCTTATTGAGGTATTCATTGTAGCTTAATAAATGATAGGTTTTTATTACTTTTATGAGCGCTGGAAGGGAGCTCTATTCCCTTATTACAGAGTATCTAGTTTGTTAAATCAACATAATTAATTTATATTATTTGTATCCTTTTGTCTTAATTTTTGTTCACCTTTCCAGTAAAGGATTTAGGTGTATTTAATTATCTTACTGCTAGTCTTTTCTCCTCAGTATCTATATAATGTAATTTATGTATTTCAAAGAAATTTCTTAGTTAATAAAAAACTAAGTTTTTTATTATGCATTTTATCCTTTCTATTATTTATTTTTTAAGGCTTTGTTTGTTTGTTTGTTTGTTTTTGGAGGTGGGATCTTACTCTGTTACCCAGGCTGGGGTATAGTGGTGCAATTTTAGCTCAATGTAGCCTCGACCTCCCCAGGCTCAGGTGCTTCTCTTACCTCAGCTTCTCGAGTAGCTGGGGCCACCATGCCTGGCTTATTTTTGTATTTCTTGTAGTGCCAGGTTTCTACCAGGGTACCCAGCCTGGTCTCGAACTACTGAACTCAAGTGATCCACCTGCCTTGGCTTCCTCAAGTGCTGGGATTACAACTATGAGCCACTGTGCCTGGCTCATAGTTTTAAAACTTTTTCTCCTTTTCTTATAATACTATTGGGAACCTGATTTCTTAATGTTTAAGGGGTCTGTAATGTCTTTCTCCATTTCTTTAACTTTTAAACATTTTTTTTTCATGTGTGTTACTTGGTTTTAGAGCTATCTCCTTTCAATAGTATGAAATTTAGTCATGTGTGTGTTGGGGGACATCACTTGTTTCGAGAGTTTTTTTTTTTGGCATATAAGAGAGTTGTTGAACTGATTTATATTTATTTTTGAATGTTTATAACTTACTTATTTTTCTAATGCAAATTATTTATTAGAAAGTAAATTTTCTCCATAAGGATATGAACAGACACTTTTGAAAAGAAGGTATTTATGCAGCCAACAAACATATGAAAAAAAGCTCATCATCACTGGTCACTAGAGAAATGCAAATCAAAACCACATTGAGATACCACCTCATGCCAGTTAGAATGGCAATCATTAAAAAATTAGGAGACAACTAATGTTTTAGAGGATGTGGAGAAATAGGAACACTTTTACACTGTTGGTGGGAGTATAAATTAATTCAACCCTTGTGAAAGACAGTGTGGTGATTCCTCAAGGATCCAGAAATAGAAATACCATTTGACCCAGCAATCCCATTACTGGGTATACACCCAAAGGATTATAAATCATTCTGTTATAAAGACACATACACATGTATGTTTATTGTGGCACTGTTCACAATAGCAAAGACTTGGAAGCAATCCAAATGCCCATCAATGATAGAAAGGATTAAAAAAATGTGGCACATATACACCATGAAATACTATGCATCCATAAAAAAGGATGAGTTCATTTCCTTTGCAGGGACATGGATGAAACTGGAAACCATCATTCTCAGCAAACTGACTCAAGAACAGAAAACCAAACACCACATATTCTCACTCATAAGTGGGTGTTGAACAATGAGAACACGTGGACACAGGGAGGGAAACATTACATACTGGGGCCTGGGGGGTGGTGGGAGGCTAGGGGAGAAATAGCAGGGGGTGGGAGGATTGGAGATGGATAGTATTAGCAGAAATACCTAATGTAGATGACAGGGTGATGGATGCAGCAAACCACCACCATGGCACAGGTATACGTACTCAACAAAACTGCACGATCTGCAGACGTACCCTAGAACTTAAAGTATAATAAATAAATTTTTAAAAAATTAGCTGAGCATGATGGCAGGCACCTGTAATCTCAGTTACTCAGGAAGCTGACCCAGGAGAATCTCTTGAACCCAGGAGGAGGAGGTTGCAGTGAGCGGAGATCATGCCACTGCACTCCAGCCTGGGTGACAGTGTGAGGCGAGACTTCATCTCAAAAAAAAAGAAAGAAAGTGAATTTTTTTTCTAAGAGACATAAAAGTAATTTTTGGACCAATAAAATAAACTGAGTTTTTGAGATTAATAAATCAATGTGTAAGTCTTCCTAAGGATTAATAAGCTAGAATGTTAATTTTCATGGTTTCTTGGTATTTACTAAAATGGTTGAATTTTTTTTCTGATCTTTTAAATACGTTTTTCTCTTTATCACGTTTTTTGTTATTTTTTCCATAGGTAAAGAAAATTTGTTACTATCACTTTTAATTGACACATAATAATGGAACATATTGATAGAAAGCAGTGTGATATTTTGAATATGTGTATACTATATAATGATCAAATCAGGGGAGTTAGCATATCTATCACTTCAAATATTCATTATTTCTTTGTGCTGGTAACATTAAAACTATATGCAATAAATTATTGTTGACTATAGTCACCCTACAGTGTTATAGAACACTGGAACTTATTCCCGTTAACTAGCGCAATTTTTATCCATTAACCAACTATTCTTATTTCCCTGCACCTCTACCCTTCCCAGCCTTTGGTAACCACTATTCTACTTTCTACTTATGTGAAATCAACTTTGTTAGCTTCCACATGTGAATGAGAACATGTGGTTATTTATCTTTCTGTGTCTGACTCACCCCACTTAACATAATGTCTTTCAGGCTCATCCATGTTGCCATGAATGAGAGTATTTTTTTCTTTTTAAATGATGTAATAGTATTCTATTATGTATGTATACCACTTTTTCTTTCTTTGTAGATTCATCTGTTGATGGACACAAGTTGATTTCATATCTTGGTTATTGTGAATACTGCTGAAATAAACGTAGAAGGTCAGATATCTCTTCTATATACTGATTTCCTTTTCTCTGTATATATACCCAGTGGTAGGATTCCTGGATTATATGGTAGTTCTATTTTCAGTTTTTTGAGTAACCGCCATTCTGTTTTCCATAATACAAGAAATTCCATATGAATTTACATTTTTACCAATAGTAAGAGTTCCTCTTTCTTGGCATCATTACTGGCTTTGTTATTTTTTGTCTCTTTGATAATGGCCATTCTAACTGGGCTGAAATGTTATCTTATTGTGGTTTTGATTTTCAATTCCCCTGATGATTAATGATGTTAAGCATTTTATTTTTAATTTTTGTTTATTTTTCCATAGGTTGTTGGGGTACAGGTAGTGTTTGGTTACATGAGCAAGTTCTTTAGTCGTGATTTGTGAGATTTTGGTGCATGCATCACTCAAGCAGTATACACTGCATCATATTTGTAGTCTTTTATCCCTCACCCACCTTACTCTTCCCAGCAAGTCCCCAAAGTCCATTGTATCATTCTTTTGCCTTTGTGTCTTCATAGCTTAGCTCTCACATATCAGTGAGAACATATGATGTTTGGTTTTCCATTCCTGAGTTACTTCACTTAGAATAATAGTCTCCAATCTCATCCACGTTGCTGTGAATGCTGTTAATTCATTCCTTTTTATGACTATGTAGGATTCCATTGTATATATTCCACTCATTGATTGATGGGCATTTGGGTTGGTTCCACAACTTTGCAATTGCGAATTGTGCTGCTCTAAACATGAGTGTGCAAGTATCTTTTTCTTATAATGACTTCTTTTCCCCCTGGGTAGATACGCAGTAGTGGGATTGCTGGATCAAATGGTAGTTCTGCTTTTAGTTCTTTAAGGAATCTCCATACTGTTTTCTGTAGTGGCTGTAGTAGTTTACATTCCCACCAGCAGTGTGGAAGTGTTTCCTGATGCATTCACAGCAACATCTACTGGTTTTTGATTTTTTGATTATGGCCATTCTTGCAGGAATAATTGGTATTGCATTGTGATTTGATTTGCATTTCCCTGATCATTAGTGATGTTGAGCATTTTTTTCATATATTTGTTGGTCATTTGTATATTTTCTTATAAGAATTGTTTATTCATATCCTTAGCCCACTTTTTGATAGGATTGTTTTTTTCTTGCTAATGTGCTTGAGTTCATTGTAGATTCTGGATATTAGTCCTTTGTCGCTGTATATATTGTGAAGATTTTTCTCTCACTTTGTGGACTGTCTGTTTACTCTGCTGACTGTTCCTTACTGCCATGCAAAAGCTCTTTAGTTCAATTAAGTTCCAGCTATTTATCATGGTTTTTATTGCATTTGCTTTTGGGTTTGTGATCATGAAATCCTTGCCTCAGCTAAGGTTTAGAAGGGGTTTTCCAATGTTATCTTCTAGAATTTGTATAGTTTCAGGTCTTAGATTTAAGTCTTTAATCCATGCTGAATTGGTTTTTGTATAAGGTGAGAGATGAGGATTCATTCTCATTCTCCTACATGTGGCTAGGCAATTATCCCAGAACCATTTGTTGAAAAGGGTGTCCTTTTTCCACCTTTTTTTTTTTAAGATTTTTTTTTTTTCTAATTCTGTGAAGAATGAGGGTGGTATTTTGATGAGGATTGCATTGAATTTGTAGATTGCTTTTGGCAGTATGGTCTTTTTCACAATGCTGATTCTGCCTATTCATGATCATGGGATGTGTTTCCATTTGTTTGTGTCATCTGTGATTTCTTTCAGCAGTGTTTTGTAGTTTTCTTTGTAGAGGTCTTTTGCCTCCTTGGTTAGGTATATTCCTATATTCCTAAGGTTTTTTTTTTTTTTTTTTCCCCAGCCATTGTAAAAGGGGTTGAGTTCCTGAATTGATTCTTGGTCGATGTTGGCATTATAGAAGGGCTACTGATTTGTGTACGTTAATCTTATATCTGTAACTTTGCTGAATTGTTTTATCAGTTCTAGGAGCTTTCTGGAGGAGTCTTTAGGGTTTTCAAGGTAAGCGATTATATTGTCAGCAAACAATGACACTTTGACCTCCTCTTTACCATCTGGATGCCCTATATTTCTTTCTCTTGTCTGATTGCTGTGGTTAGGACTTCCAGTATTATGTTGAAGAGGAGTGGTGAGAGTGGGAATCCTTGTCTTGTTCCAGTTCTCAGAAAGGATACTTTTAACTTTTCCCCATTCAGTACTATATTAGCTGTGGGTTTATCATAGATGGCTTTTATTACATTGAGATATGTCCCTTGTATGCTGATTTTCTGAGAGTTTTAATCATAAAGAGATGCTGGATTTTGTTGAATATTTTTGCTGGATCTATTGAGATAATCATGTAATTTTTGTTTTTATTCCTGTTTTTGCCATGTATCACTTTTATTGACTTGCATATGTTAAACCATTCCTGCATTCCTGGTATAAAACCCACTTGATCATGTTGAATTGTCTTTTTGATATGTTGTTGGATTTGTTTAGCTGGTATTTTGTTAAGGATTTTTAGCATCTATGTTCATCAGGGATATTGGTCTGTAGTTTTCTTTTTTGGTCATGTCTTTTCCTGGTTTTGGTATTAGAGTGATGCTGACTTCATAGAATGAATTAGGGTGGGTTCCCAAGGATTGATACCAAGTATTCTTTCAATTTCTGGTAGAATTGTGCTGTGAATCCACCTTGTCCCATCCTCTTTTTTGTGTTGGTAATTTTTAAACTACTATTTCATTCTTGCTCCTTGTCATTGGTCTGTTCAAGGTATCTCATTCTTCCTAAGTTAGGAATGTTGTGTTTTTCCAGGAATTCATCCATCTCTTCTAGGTTTTCTAGTTTATGTGCACAAAGCTGTTCATAGTAGCCTTGAATGATATTTTGTATTTCTGTGATATCAGTTGTAATATCTCCCGTTTTGTTTCTTACTGTGGTTATTTGGATTTTCTCTCTTCTTTTCTTGGGTAATCTTGCTAATGGTCTATCAATTTTATTTATCTTTTCAAAAAACCAACTTTTTGTTTCATTGATTTTTTTTGTTCATTTCAATTTTATTTCTGCTCTAATCTTTATTATTTCTTTTCTATTAATTTTGGGTTTGGTTTGCTCTGGCTTTTCTAGTTCTTTAAGATGCATTGCTAGGTTGTTCAGTAGTTTTTCTTTTTTGATGCATGCACTTATAGCTATAAAGCTCCCTCTTTGTACTGCATTTGCTGTATCACATAG
>CAUYQU010012898.1:0-18155 GCA_963574635.1 Cheracebus regulus | reverse complement strand
GCTTATTTGTTATTTTCATCCCCTATTCCTTCCTGTCTCCATTGTTAAACACAATTATTGGCATAAAAGAGGTTTTTAATCCCCATTTTAAACTGTATTCTAGCCTGGGCAATAAAATAAGAATCCCATTCTCTCTCCCTCTTTCTCTTCCTCTTTCTTTCTCTCTTTCATTCTTTTTTTTCTTTCCTTTGCTGTTTCATTCTTTCTCCTTTTCTCTCTTTTTCTAAAATCTCTTCCTCTTTCTTTCTCTTTCATTCTTTTTTCTTTCTTTTCCTGTTTCTTTCTTTCTCCTTTTCTCTCTTTTTCTAAAATCTCTTCCTCTTTCTTTCTCTCTCATTCTTTTTATTCTAAAATATATATATATATATTTTAAAAATAAACAAATAAATAAATAAAATAAATTGTGAATAATTTTCCCAAATGTCCTCTATTATCTATATTTTGCTCTACTTTTAAGAAAATGAACAAATCTGTAAGAATATATAGCAAATTATTTATTGTGATCATTTCTGAGGAATAAAATTATGGTAAACTTTTGCCTTAACGCCTTTTTGTAATGTTTGAAAATTTTCCCATAGGAATAAATAACTTCTGTAATCAAAGAAAAAGTGAAAAAGTATAATCAGAAATGGCACAGAGATTTATGTAAAAAGATCAAACTATTACTACAATTGTAAGATAGACAAATAAATATTGATAGACTAGCAAAGATAGATGATAAAAGTATTAAAAATCATAATTTCAAAGAATATTCATGAGAAAATGCAATAGTTAAAACAGGAAGATACAGAACACTAAAACAAAAACAAGAAATATGCACACATATATTGGGACTAAATAAGCACTCAATAAACAGAAACTATTGTTAATAAACAGATAAAACATATACATTTTAAAAAGACATAAAGAAAACCTACCAAAATATTAACATACTTATCTCTATGTGAGTTAATGGGTCACTTTAGTTTGTCCTTTATACTCTTCTATATATTTTACTTCTCCTTCAATAAACATATATTACTTTTATAGATAGAAAGTTACTTTTTAAAAACCCAGAAACAAAAACAAAAACAAAATGCCAGATCCAATGGCCATGGTATTGGCCTCCTACCCACAAGATGACAGTAGATTGGATTGGGAGTCAGGAAAGTCTGCTCTGCCAATAGCTCATGTGAGTAGGCCTACATGACAGGCTATTTATCTGAAAAGGGTGACAAATTAGACAATATTTATGTGTCATTCCAGCTCTGATAATCTGTGAATCTTTGATGAGTTAATTCACATAAAGAATATTTTATCTCATAGATAAAAAGATATCTACTTGATGGCAGGCACTCAACAGGGGTTAGATGTTATTATGGTTGATACTAAAACCTGCAGAGAAAGAAAGACATCTTGGTGATGACCACATCCTTCCAATCATGGATCATCTGAGCTGTCAGCAGTTTGTTTATGCTAAGGGTAAGCAAATCTTTTCTGTAACAGTCCAGAAAGTAAATCTGTTTAGGTTTAATGGGCTAAGTGGGATACATAGGCTCTGTCTCAACTATTCAATTTTGCCTTTGTAATTTGAAAACATATATGTAAAATATACGTTTGTTAAAATATACATGTGATACACTTGTGGTTCCAGCTACTTGGGAGGCTGTGATCGGAGGATCACCTGAGCCTGAGAGACAGAGGTTGCAGTGAGCTGTGACAGCACCACTGCATTCCAACCTGGGTGACAGAGTGACAGCCTTCTGACAATATGTAAATGAATGAGCTTGACTGTGTTTTAATAAAACAGTTTTACCAAAAAAAGTGGCAGACCAAATTTGGCCAGTATTTGCTGACTCCCAGGTCTGTAAGTTGCCCAGAAAGTAATGTACAGGTGCTTCTACAAATGCCTATTGTGGAATAATCTGGCTGTTAGTGATTTTAAGATGCTAAAAAAATCCCTCTGCAGATCTGGGGAAAGAATGGTATTATGGTGAAGGGTAAAAGGAAAGAGGCTCTTAATAGCCCTATCCTGCTAACCTAATAGAAAGCAAGCTTCCTCCTTCTACCTTGTAAGCTTTTTCCCTGATGCTACCTCTTTACCTCTCAGTAATTAGCTAAAGGAGTCTAGGCAAGCTAGATGAGGTTTTTCAAGAATTTTAACAATCTCTCCAATGAGACCGCATTGAAATGTACTCTCTGAAGCCCTTCTTGGTCTGCATGTTGGCACCAAACAGTACACTCAACCAAACTGTGGCAGTACACTTTATCTCTTATGCAGCCTTGGGTCACTTAGCAATGTGATCTGGAACAAGTTTTCTATTTTCTCTGTACCTCAGTTCTCTCACTTAAAAACTATTCAATACGCTGTTGTGAAGATTAAATAAATTAACACAAATGCTTCAAACAGTACCTGGTATACAGTAAGTGCTAAATGTTGTTTACAATATCACCACCAAAATTTGCTTATAAATATATCCCCCTACACAAGACTGGAAGCATCTTTACATTTGGCAGTCTCCAACCTCATTCCTTCTGCAGCCTCGCCCATGAATTCCGTGTAATATTTGGACTGTAATGGATAGTAACCCTTCGCTGGGAGACATTAAGGCTTGCATACATGCTATCACATACAAGCTGTCAACTGAGCCTAGTGAAGAAGCAAGGAACAGACTTCTAGTACTTTAGAGATCAAGAAACAGTCTCTGTTCCCTCAAAAATTGTAAATCAGGTCTCAAGACTTCCAATGAGTGCGCTTTACACTATTTGCATTCTCCTATAAAAACAGGCTCCAAACAAGTTTCTGAGCTACGGGATCGGCCGGGTGAAGAAACTGGTATCAGAACCGAGAATTGTGATCCCCAGGATCTCGTTTCCTGACATGGGTCGTAGGTCTTTATATCCATCCATCATTCACTCACTCATTCATTCATTCACTCCGCCATTTTCCTAGGCATCTCCTCTGTGCCGGGCATAGTGCTGGGCCTTGGGGTCTGCAGTGCTGAGTCTGCAGGCTGGACTGGCCGAGCCGCCAGGAGTGCGCCAGGTCCTGGCGGCTCGCGTAGGCAGCAATTCCGGGAGGATCGAGGCCGGGGGGACTTCTTTCCGGCCCGCCGCCCCAGCCAAGGCTCGCTAGGGCCCCTCTTTTCCCTTCCTTGGGTCCCAACCTGCTCACTCTGAGATCCAGGTGCTCCCCGCAAAGCGACGCGGTCGCTCCCAGAGGTGCATGGGATCCTGGACACCGACCTTAACTTCTGAAACCGGAAGAGCGGTGGCGCGGGCGGTAGTGCGTCAACAGCGGGCCTGCGCATCCGTTCTCGGATTCTCTAGGAAGCAGGAGGAACATGCTCTGTGGGACCCTAGAAGAAGGCGTTCCCTCCAAGTCCAGCCGGTAACTCCATCCTTGTTTCCATCCAAGCCCAGCCGCGTTTCTGAAATCCCATTAACAACTATCTTGGTCTGAAACACAGTGGCTATCTCAACCCTCAGGAAAACTGTAGAGGGAGACGTTGGGGATGAAAAGGCTGCCGGGTAGTAGCTGGAATGGGCCATCTCTACAAGAAACTAGTATATTCTATCTGCTTAAAATAATCTCTCTTAAGAACCTTGAGTAATCCCCTGTTATATTAGAATAAAGGACAAACTCCCAATCTAGGACCACACAAACTGACCTCAATATCAACATCTCTTATTTAGCTATCATATACATTCTGCTCTAACGTTACTGAATTCCCATTGGCCTCCTGAAATCCCTGGCCTGTTTCTGACTCTAGATCTTTTTCCCAGGATTTTCCCTT
This sequence comes from Cheracebus regulus, assembly GCA_963574635.1. Classification (NCBI taxonomy): domain Eukaryota; kingdom Metazoa; phylum Chordata; class Mammalia; order Primates; family Pitheciidae; genus Cheracebus; species Cheracebus regulus. The sequence continues at coordinate 14,379 of CAUYQU010012898.1, read as the reverse complement.
TGAAATATCTCCCTTCCTTCTACCTGCTCTCTCTGACCTCAGCTATCCAGTTTATCCTGGTTCTTCAAATTCCAGTGCCAATTCTCACTTGACCACCAAGACTGTTGCCCTTATGGGTCTTTACACTTGCATATCACTATGAGTAATTCTATCTCTAGCTAACCTTGTATTTAGTGGCCCCCTAAATGCATCAACTTGTACTTTTTACATAGGTATTCTTAGGAAGATATACACAAGTAGCATCCCACCCAGAACAACTGTGAAAAACCAATTAGTTCATCTTTATGCAACTCTACTCAGCTATATGGAGCTATTATTTATCATTATATTCCAATGTTTAGCACAATGATTGGTAGAGAAGGTGTTCAATAAATACCTGTTGAATTCATTAATCAGAAACAAAGGTGAAATTCAGATTATTTGTATTTTTGGTAAACTGAAAAATGAGGATGCCATACATTAAGTCCAGAAAGCAAGCTCTCTGCACATCTCAAAGGAAGTACCACCTAGCTGGCATATTCCCATTTCTTCAGCTCACTCTATCCAATCGTTAACTCCCTTGGTAGAATGTAAACTGTATGAAGGCAGGGGCCTTCTCTGTTTTGTTCATGCTGTATCTCTAGCACTGAGAGCACTGCCTGACATACTAGACATTCAATCAATATAAAGTTACAGGAAATAGTTATTCCACATAGATGTATATTGCTTGTTTGAGAGCTAAAACTGCTGGAAAATTGTCTTTCTTTCCCCAGATTACCTAAAGTATAAACTCCAGAGATGAATGTTGCTTCCTTGTAAGAAATAGAAACTTCTCCTAAATCATATTTACCTGACTCCCCAAAAGAGATTATATGAAGAATATGCCATAGGGAGATCTGCTGTTTTTCTATGCAAGATGAAACTATTAGTAAGTTCTCATTTGCTTATTCAATATCCATTTCTCCCTTTCTTTCTAACATTTCATTGCCATCTTACAGACAAGGGTAATAAGCTTACAGAGGTTAACTCAACCAATGTCACACAGTTTGTACATGACAGAATCAGGTCAGAAAGCTAGAACTTTGAATTCCAAGCCCAGTGTCCCTTGAAGGCTACAGCAGACAATCCCCTTTCCTTTTTCATTATTTCGGTTGTCCTTGTCTAAATTGTCTCCTTTTTCCTCACACCATCTCTAAGGGAGTAAGAACTACATATGTGAATTTTAGATGCACTAACCATCAGTTTAGCAAGGATATCATGGCAAGTACTGAAAGTCGTCCATAAAATATCTATTCTCCTCATCCTCCTTACCTAACCAAACTGAATTTTATTCAGAGTGGCACTGTGCCAAGATTTCTCAAGTTCTTTCTCAGCTAAAGCTGGCCATATGATACATCTCTGTCCTAGAAAATATAAATGGAGGGCCAGGCATGGTGGCTTATGCCTGTAATCCCAGTACTTTGGGAGGCCGAGGCAGGCAGCTCACCTGAGGTCAGGAGTTTGAGAAGGCATGGTTTTGGGCACTTGTAGTCCCAGCTACTTGGGAGACTGAAGGAGGAGAATCACTTGAAACCAAAAGGCGGAGGTTACAGTGAGCAGAGAATGCACCACTGCACTCCAGGCTGGTTTAAAGATTAATAATCCGTATCAAAAAAAAAAAAAAAAAAAAAAGAAAGAAAGAAGGAAAAGAAAGAAAAAAGAAAATATAAATGGAGAGCTTATAAATGGGCCCTCCAGGAATGCTGCTTTTTTCCTAATTAAAAAGAACAGGCTTAATTGAAAAATGCATTTTGTCCTTTGCACTTCTGCTGCTGCTCTGTGGAACTCTGAGGCTGCCATGTTAAGAAGCCCATGGTTGAAGGAGGACGAGTGACCATGTGGAGCAGAAACAAGATATCCCAGCTGAACCCCACCCCAAACCCAACTGTCACCAACCAGCCTGCCAGCAACAGGACATGAGAATGAGGTCATGCTCTTCTAAACAACCCACTCTGAGCCAGCCCAGATATAAAACCACTGAGATGGCCCACAGAATTATGAGAAGTTTGTTGTTTTAAGCCACTAAGTTTAGGAGTGGTTTGTTAAGAAGCAAAAGCTAACTAATATATGCCCATTCCTAAGGCAGTCATAGGCAAGGGGAATTGCATTACTCCATGTACAAACACTTTTTAAGTCTCCACTTGCAACAAATTTGCTAATGTTTCATTGGCAAAAACAAATCACATGCTGAGACCATGTTCAAGGGGTGGAGAAATAGACCCCACCACTTAAGGGGAAGAGCTGCAAGTGACATTCCAAAGAAAAGTGCATACAGATGGGGGAAGAATGTATAGCCGTTTTTGTAATCTGTCCAGGACATATGACTCGTTTTGGGGTAGGGAGAGAGAAAGGAGACACCTGAAAGGGTAATTAAGGTGACCATCTATATTAGCTAATTGGCTTTATCCAGAGGAATATCTTCTTAACTTTTTATGACAGAGGTAGTTTTGCAACTTCGAACAAGGCACTCACCAAAGCTAAGCGCCAGTGTTTGCAATTCAAAGAGATGGCTTCCGGGTCCTCAAGAAAAACATCCCTTGGTCATGGAACTGAGAAAAGGCAGGTTGGCAAAAGTCGTGCCTAGTCTTCAAAAGGCTTTATATATATATTTCAAAGAAATGAGAAAATACCTATAAGTTTTCTAAGGTAAATGTCCTGAGAAAAAGGAGGGAAGGGAAATTGCTTCCCCTGTTTACATTAGGGAAAATTGAACCTCTTATTTTTAATTTGCATTTGCCTTTATACTTTCTATGTGGAAACACATTTTTTTTTGTTTTTGTTTTGTTGTTTATAATTTAAGACAAAATAATTTATTTTGGGAAATTTATTGTGAATAGATATTAAAAATAGGTTCAATGTATGTTTGTGTGTATATATAATGTGTATATGTACATACACATACTGATATACATATACACACATATACACATATGTAACACAGTTCCGTATGGGAAATCCATTGAACAAAGAGTAGAGTCAACAGTTTGAGTCTGTCCATAACTTAGTAAAAAGTAATATTGATCTTTATAAAAATAATTTTAAAACTTTTTTTCTATTCTCTAGCAGAACTGCAAGAAAATTTTTTTTAAATTTTTAAAAAAAGAAAAACCTTTTTTATATTTGTGAAAAATATAATATCAATTTGAAAATTATTGTCAGAACATGAAGGCAAATAAGAAGTAATATAATCTATCTTCATTGATAGATGAGGAAGAAAGTGAGTTCCAGAAAAGTTAAATAAAACTTTCTTAAAATTATGCAGGCAGTTACAGTGGCAGAGCTGAGTTATTAATCTGTTAGTCCACAGCCAGTTCAGTGGTTTGGGTTTTTTGTTTGTTTGTTTACTGTTCCTACTGTTTTCATCTCAGCCTTAATATTTCCTTTTATTCTTCATTTGAGCTAAGTATTATTTTAAAGAAGACCAACGACTTTATTTGAATCATAAGTCACACACACACACACACACACACTCCTGCAGAACAATGTGGAAAATCTAAACACACTGGATATTTGATGACAATAGGAATGATTATTAAAGATGTGATAATAGAATTGTGATTACATTTTTAATAGGGTTTTGGTGAACAGGTGGTGTTTGGTTACATGATTAAGTTCTTCAGTGGTGATTTCTGAGATTCTGGTGCACCCATCATCCAAGCAGTGTACACTGTACCCAATGTGTAGTCTTTTATACCTCGCCCCCACCCACCCTTTCCACCAAGTCTCCAAAGTCGATTGTAACATTTTTATGACTTTGCATCCTCATTGCTTAGCTCCTACTTATGAGTGAGAACATACAATGTTTGGTTTTCCATTTCTGAATTACGTCATTTAGAATAATGGTCTCCAGTTCCATCCGGGTTGCTGCAAATGCCATTATTTCATTATTTCATTCCTTTTTACATCCGAGTGGTATTCCATGGTATATATACCACGTTTTTTTTCTTTCTTTCTTTCTTTTTTTTTTTTTTTTTTTTTTTGAGACAGAGTCTTGCTCTGTCACCCAGGCTGTAGTGCAATGGCGTGATCTTGGCTCACTGCAACCTCCACCTCCCAGGTTCAAGCGATTATCTTGCCTCAGCCTCCTGAGTAGCTGGGATTACAGGTGCGTGCCACCATGCCGAGCTAATTTTTGTATTTTTAGTAGAGACGGGCTTTCACCATGTTGGCCAGGCTGGTCTTAAACTCCTGACCTTAGGTGATCCATTTGCCTTAGCCTCCCAAAGTGCTGAGATTACAGGTGTGAGCCACTGCCCCCAGCCTATATACCACATTTTCTTTATCCACTTGTTGATTGATGGCACTTGGGCTGGTTCCATATTTTTCCAGTTGTGAATTGTGCTGCTATAAACATGCATGTGCAAGTATCTTTTTCATATAATGACTTCTTTCCTTCTGGGTAGATATCCAGGAGTGGCATTCCTGAATGAAAAGGTAGATTTTCTTTTAGTTCTTTAAGAAATCTCCACACTGTTTTCTGTAGTGGTTGTACTAGTTTATATTCCCATCAACAGTGTAAATGTGTTCTCTTTCTCTACATCCATGCCAACATGTATTTTTTAAATTATGGCCATTCTTGCAGGAGTAAGGCAGTATCACATTGTGGTTTTGATTTGCATTTTCCTGATAATTAATGATGTTGAACATTTATCCATATGTTTGTTGGATATTTGTATATCTTCTTTTGATAATTATCTATTCATGTCCTTAGCCCACTTCTGGATGGGATCGTTTTGTTCTTCCTGATTTGTTTGAATTCCTTGTAGAGTCTGGATATTAGTTCTTTGTCAGATGTATACATTGCAAATATTTTCTCCCACTCTGTAGGTTTTCTGTTAACTCTGCTGATTATTTCTTTTGCTGTGCAGAAGCTTTTAGTTTAATTAAGTCCCATCTATTTATCTCTGTTTTTGTTGCATTTCCTTTTGGGTGTTGGTTATGAAGTCTTTGCCTAAGCCAATGTCTAGAAGGGTTTTTCCAATGTTATCTTCTAGAATTTTTATGGTTTCAGGTCTTAGATTTAAGCCTTTCATCCACCTTGAGTTAATTTTTGTATAAGGTGAGAGATGAGGATCCAGTTTTATTCTTCTGCACATGGCTTGCCAATTATGCCAGTCCCATTTGTTGAACAGAGTTCTCTATTCTGTTCCATTAGTCTATATGTTTGTTTTTATACTAGTACTATGCTGTTTTGGTGACTAGGTCCTTATAGTATAGTTTTGAGTTGAGTAATGTAATGCCTCCAGGTTTGTTTTTGTTTTTGTTTTGCTTGGTCTTGCTTGGTTATGCAGACTGTTTTTCATTCCATACAAATTTTAGTATTGTTTTTCTAGTTATGTGAAGATGAATGGTAGTATTTTGATAAAAATTGCATTGAATTTGTAGATTGCTTTTGGCAGTATGGTCATTTTCACAATATTGATTCTACCCATCCATGAACATGAGATGTGTTTCCATTTGTTTGTGTCGTCTATTCTTTCTTTACTTTTCCTTTCTTTTCTTTTCTTTTCTTTTTTTTTTTTTGAGATAGGGTTTTGCTCTTGTTGCCCAGGCTGGAGTGCAATGGCATGATCTCAGCTCACTGCAACCTCTGCTTCCTGGGTTCAAGCAATTCTCCTACCCTACCCTTCTGAGTAGCTGGGATTATAAGCATACACCACCACACCTAATTTTTTGTATTTTTAGTAGAGACAGTGTTTTTCCACGTTGGTCAGGCTGGTCTTGAACTCCTGACCTGAGGTGATCCGCCCACCTTGACCTCCCAAATTGCTGGAATTACAGGCATAAGCCACCACACCTGGCCATCATCTATGATTTCTTTCAGCAGTGTCTCGTAGTTTTCCTTGTAGAGGTCTTTTAGCTCCTTGGTTAAGTATATGCCTCAGTATTTTATTTTATTTTATTGTAGCTATTGTAAAAGAGGTTGATTTCTTGATTTGATTCTCAGGTTGGTTGCTGTTGGTATATAGCAGGGCTACTGATTTCTGTACATTAATAACAGGCAGCCCACAGTCCAAACGGATGGTCTCACTCCCACTATAACCTGCCCCCACAGCAGCACCCAGTTATTTCCAAGCAGCCAGTGAGCAAGGCTGAGAACTTGCCCCAGACTATAAGACTCTCCCCTGAGAAAGCAAGCTGACTCACATTTCTTCAGCTGTCCCACAGAGCATCCGGCAGCAATCCACCTCCTTCAAAGGGTCTGTGAATTCTCTTGACTTTCCTGGTATGTTCCTGCGGTAGTTCTTGAAGCAAAAGTTTACGATGTGGGTCTCCACATGCTGCTCTGCCTGTCTGAGTGGGAGCTGCAAGTTAGTCCTGCCTCTTGTCCACCATTTTCATATCTTGCTCTGAAACACATTTAAAAACGAAACAGGTAAAAATCTCATTACAGATTAGCATTTACAGATGAATAATTGCATTGGGTTTTGTTGACAGGAAACACTAACTTTGAACCTCAAGCAAAATGTTGTCCCCCAAAAAGGATTCCATTATTTTCATTAGTAGACCTGTATACCACAAAAGGAGTATGCTTTTTTTTGGAGGCGGGGGTGGAGTTTCACTCTATTTACCTAGGCTGGAGTTATAATGGTGCGATCTTGGCTCACTGCAACCTCCGCCTTCCAGGTTAAAGTGATTCTCCTGCCTCGGCCTCCCAAGTAGCTGGGATTACAAGCACACACCATCACACCCAACTAATGTTGTATTTTTAGTAGAGACGGGGTTTCACCATGTTGGCCAGGCTGGTCTTGAACTCCTGACCTCAGGTGGTCCGCCTGCCTTGGCTTCCCAAAGTGCTAGGATTACAGGCGTGAGCCACCATGGCTGGCAGGAGTATGCATTTTTATTATATTTTTAATTTCATCAATTAAAAATTTCCACAAAAGAAATTTATCTTCTTTATTGTTATATGATTACTACATATTATCCAATCTCTCAGCTGCAGAGGAGTAAAAGTAATATATTTTCTTCACCAATCACAAAGTTCATGGCTGAAACTCCTATAAAAAAAGACAGACTGACAAGAGAAAAACATACAAATTTATTTAATATGTATTTTATGTGACATGGGATTCTTCAGAAATGGAGGGCAAAAGGGCATGAACTAATGGTAATAAACTGGAAAGAACTTAGAAAGGCCTGCTTAGATTCTTCTTGGCAGCTCAGTGTCTTCATTCCTTTCCTCCAGGTATAGGGCAGATGAGGGCCTTACAACCTATGTCTGCTCCAGTGGAGAATTGTGGGAGATCATCAGAGATCATCTTGCTTCTGCTGTTTTCTCAAATAGCAAGTTGCCATATTTTATGATAGTGTGTCATGAACCCTATCACAGCCAACAAAGAATAGATAACCTAATATTCTCCAAGAGTCAGATTTTTCTGAGGCTTGTTGGCTGATGTGGCCCCTATTAACATTGAGGCAAGGAGCAGACATGAGCAAAGGGGTGGGGCCAAGACCCCCAGGATGCCTTAGGGTCTTGCTAAGTGGGACAGTCACATGAAGGAGGTTGAGGGTGTTATCATGAAGATCCTCAGGAAGGAGGAGACCTGGAATTTGGGCCTAGCTCTGCTTCCTGCCTGCCTGCCATGGAATGTGGGTAGGTTGCTTCACTGTACCACATCCAGTGGCTAATCTGAAATGAAGGGAGAACATCAACCCTCCTCTTCATCCCAGACTCTTAGACATGGGAATTGAAGGTGGTATGGTACCCACTTCTTGTCTCCTGATCCTGGGAAGTAGCATCTCTCCTCTGGGGTTTACCTTAGTTCTCTCCCATAGGGCACTCCCAGAGAACCTGGGTCAGGGCTACTGGAGAGAAGTCAGAGGCAACAACAGCCTTAGAATTGAGCCCGGAATTTCTCTCTCTCTGTCTGGTGGCAGCAGCTCCTTACCTAGGCCCCATTTGGCACCTGCTCTGAAACTGAAACTGGAAGCTACAATTTGGTGGGGATGACCTGAGTACAGCCCCTCTCACCCTGGCCATTCAGGATTGCCTGTTCTGCAGAGGCAGTGAGGTCTTTGCTGGCTTTCAGTGTTGGGGAGGATCTGCAACTTTGGGGATTTCACAGCATGGAGAACTCTGAGGGTCTTTACACTTCAGTATAAGATACTTTCCAGTCAGCTCTGGACACAATTGTGAAATACATCTTTACAGCCCTGATAACGCAGGAGGATATGCTATATTTGGGAGTCTCCCCAGATTCTGAGGCTTACCAAGCCTAAACAGATTGTTGAGTGAGTGAGTGGCTCTCTCAACAAGTATAGGGTTGACCTCAGTGATGATGGCACAGAGAATTAGAGGCTATGAGAGTTTATTCCAAAATGGGAACGAGAGAAGAATTTAGTTTTTATTAAATTTAATTAATTAATTTTTGAGACGAAGTCTCACTGTTGTCCCCCAGGCTGGAGTGCAATGGCGTGATCTCGACTCACTGCAACCTCCGCCTCCTGGGTTTAAGTGATTCTCCTGCCTCAGCCTCCTGAGTAGCTGGGATTACAGGCATCTGCTACCATGCGTGGCTACTTTTTGTATTTTTAGTAGAGACAGGGTTTCACCATGTCAGCCAGGCTGGTCTCAAACTCCTGACCTTAGGTGACCCACCCGCTTCAGCCTCTCAGAGTGCTAGGATTACAGGTGTGAGCCACCACACCCAGCAATTTGACTGACTGATTGATTGATTGATTGCAGAGACAAATCTTGCTCTCTTGCCCAGGCTGGAATGCAGTAGTACGGTCACAGCTCATTGCAGCCTTGAACTCCTGGGTTCAAATGATCCTCCTACCTCAGCCTCCCAGGTAGCTGGGACCACAGGTGTACACCATACTCGGCTAATTTTTATTATTTTTTGTAGAGGTGGAGTCTTGTCACGTTGCCCAGGCTGATCTTGAATCACAGGCTTCAAGTGGTCCTCCTGCTTTGGCCTCCCAAAATGCTAGGATTACTGGCACGAGCCAAGAGAAGAGTTATAAGTAAAAACAGAGATTAGAGGAGTGGAAAGGATGACAGGAGTTGAAGAAAAAAGGAGAAATGGTAAGAGGAGGAAAGCAGAAGAGGAGGAGGAGTGAGGGAAAGGAAATAATGCATAAGAAATGGGAAGAGGAAAAAGGGAAAGGAGGGTGGGAAAAAAGCCCAGAAGGCTCTTGCCAAGCTCACTTTCAGCAGAAATATGAAAACTTCCTTTCAGGTCTCTACATCTTGAGTTCCCCATAATACAGGACAGCCTCCTGAGCTCCATCTGGCTGTTTCAGAACCAAGCAGCACTCCTAAAGGTTGTGTTTCTAAGCCAAGCTGCTTTGTAGTGCAGCTTGGCTTAGAAACACAAGAACATGGATAAGGAAAGGTGTGAGTGGTCCCTGGAATTAAGCCATTCCCTGTCCCAAGTTGAGAGGTCTTTATAACCCACCAGAGTCTCACGCAGAGGAAGAGGAACATTGCCATCCTTTGCAGTGTCTATGAATGCTGAACACCGCTGCCTCTCCCCTCTGCCCTTCCTGCCTGGCTGCCTGCTGACCTTCTGCAGCCACATTAGGAGTGTACATGTGCTATTGATATGTAAGCATCACAAATGTCTAGAGTCTATGTTAGTATCACTTAAAGATGTTTTGTCTCCACCATAGGAAACAGGTGACATTTCTGTTTTCTGTATCTTTTGTTAGATTATGAAACCAAATCAGATATCAAGGAGTTGGTTCCAAAGCAGGAAGTATCAGAAGAAACAGAGACATGCTGAGCCACCTCCAGAGCACTCCAGAATAATGATTTCCAAGAATGCAACATTGGAGCATTCGAAAATTGGGAAGACAGTTTGCATATTCATCAGGGAGATCCTTCCAGGGAGATGTTGAGGACGAGGACTAGAAAGGTAAAGCCAGAAGAAATCAAAGATGTAAAAATCTCCCAAGAGAAGAAAAGCCAGAAAGGTAAAGAATTTGTTAACTTTAATCTAGGCTCAAAAGGTATTTCACATTCGAAAATTAACAGGGAGAAGAACAGGGGGCCAGATTCAGAAGTCAAAACACAAGTCACAACTTATGAAAAGCTTCAGAATGTAATCCCTCTGGCAGCCAGGTTTAGAGAAGCCCTAGGGGGAAGGGAAGTGCAAAGAGACATCAGGGAAGCCAGGCAGGACCCAGAGCAAGGAGAAGGAAGAGAGTTTTCAGAGGTGTTGCCTTCAAAGACAGAGTGCCCTTGACGAGGAAAGAGGGCAACAAAACTACCCAGGAGAGAAACCCTTTATTTGTAAAGTATGGAAAAGCCTTTGGTCAGAGTGCAAACCTCATTGTGCACCAAAGAATACACACCGGTGAGAAACCTTTCCTATATGTGGAAAAGGCTTCCGTCAGAGATCACACCTCATACAACATCAGAGGATCCACTCCAGTGAGAAACCCTGTGAATGCCAGGAATGTGGGAAGATCTTGAGCCAGAGCTCAAATCTCATAGTGCATCAGGGGCATCCACACTGGGGAGAAATCTTTTGAATGTGGTGAGTGTGGGAAAGCCTTCAGCCGGAATTCAGGCCTCACTGTCCATCAGGGGACCCACACAGGGGAGAAGCCATTTGAATGTAATGAATGCGGCAAAGCTTTTAGTTGTAGCTCATACCTTATTGTGCATCAGAAAATTCACACTGGGGAGAAACCCTACCAGTGTAATGAGTGTGGAAGAGCCTTTGGCCAGAGTTCCCATCTTATTCTCCATCAGGTAACTCATGCCCAGAAGAAACCTCAACTGGCTACTTGGGTTAGGGCCCACTGTTAATGGGGCAGAGTTGAATGGTCATGTTACGTGCTTGCCTTCACCAAGGCCATCATCTTAAATACTAGGAAGTGTGTGAGAGGTCATGGACCTCTGTTCACTGCTGGAAATCTGAGTCCACAAACTCACTTCTGCTTATAAGGTGTTTTATTCACTTGACTTCTTTTTGTATGTGTGCTTCCAGTCAGATTTAGAGTTCCAACATGTAGGTTCAAGGTCCTGTCTTCCAGTTTGGCAGGAACTGAGGAGCTCTTCATTTCTACAAAGGTAATTAAATTTTAATTCATTGAGAAATTCCATATATCAAGAATCTGTTAATCTGATAATCTTGCAAGATCCCACCTGCTTTGAAGATTTATAATTTTTCCAATGTACAGCCTTAATGTGCTGTAGTTGGGGAGCTTAGAAGGCCTACCATGAGCAGTACTAAAATTTAGAATATCATATTCTTATTCAAATATAGGCTGCCTTTAGGAATGACCAAAACAGTAAAGGATACATAGGACGATAGAATCATGAATCAAAGGAACCCTACCAGACCAGAACTGCAGACCAAAGTTAACAAGATGAAGTATCAAACCCTGTCCATAGGGCTAAGGAGTCTGAGCCTCTCAGAACAGAAGTGTTCTGTCACAAATGCTGCAACCCTTGGCCATTAGACATGCTAGAGGAGTGTCTTTAAAAATAGCCTTCTCTCTCATCTTCAGTTGCTAACTGCTCAGGGCAGAGGTCCTAGTCTTAGGGCCTGTTCTCTCCTCTCTAGACCATACAGGTTGACTCTTCCTTAAAAGGAAGTAAAACAGATCATGTGTGTGTATAAAATTAAAAAGTAATATCCTAACCATCTGCCACTTACACAGAAAGACATTCATTATTTTGGAATAAAGGAAAAATATAATAATAGGAATGCAATATGTTTCAGTATGTGCAGTCGTGTACCACATAATGATGTTTTGGTTAACAGACAACATAGTGGATGGTAGTCAAATAAGACTGTAATGGAGCTGAGAAATTCCTATGGCCTAGTTACTCTGTAGCTGTCATAATGTTAGGTAGCACAATGCATTACTCACATGTTTGTGATGATGCTGGTGTAAACAAACAGACCATGTTACCAGTTATAGAAAAGGATTGCACTTGCAGTTACGTAGTGCATACAACTTAATAATAAACGACTGTGCTACTGGTTTATGTATTTACTATATATACTGTACTTTTAATTGTTATTTCAAAGTGTGCTCCTTCCACTTATTTTTCTCAAAGTTTACTGTAAAACAATATGCTGTACTTGACCAGCAGCAGCCTCATATATCTTGTGTTTACCACATTTCTTGACTGCATCCTTTCCTCTTGTGCTTCATTTAATCTCATGTTGTTTTGTTCATCATGTCCCTTAAGCATTCAAAATCCGTGGCTAATTTTGCCAGTAAGAGGCCATGCTGAGTAAGTGACCTGGAAACAAAATTAAAAGTGATTAAGGACTGTGAAGGTGGAAAATCAGTGATGGTTACTGCTCACCAGTCAGGCATGTCCCATTGTACCATAGCTACCATTCTAAAGAATAAGAACAAAGTGATAAAGCTGTTAAAGGATCTGCTTCATTGAAGGCAATGAGACTAACAGAAATTTGAGAAGGGCCTATATCAGATATGGAGAAACTTCTAAAGACCTGGATTGAAGACCAGATGCAAAACATGTCCCTCTCAGCACCATGACAGTCACAGCTAAAGCAAAAAGCCTGTTTGCTATGTTGATAGAAAAGGCTGGACCTATTTTTGAATTACTGCTAGCTCTGGGTGGTTTAATGATTCAAGAATTGTTATTCATTACACAATGTAAAAGTGAGTGATAAGTCTACAAGTGCTGATGTGAAGGCAGCTGAAGAATTTTTGGAAACTCTAGATAAGCTGATTGTGGAAGAAAATTACTTGCCAGAGCAAATCTTTTTTTTTCTTTTTCTCCCCCAACTTCCTGCACAGAGCAAATCTTTAATATGGATCAAACCTCCCTATTCTGCAAAAAGATGCTTGGAGGGACTCTCATCCATAAGGAGGCCAAGTCAGTGCCAGGTTTCAAGGCTTTGAAGGACTGGATAAGTGTTTGGGGGCAATGTTGCTGGCCACAAATTGAAACCCTCTGTGATTTGGCACAGTGAGAACCCCAGTGGTTTCAAGCATATCAATAAGCACATACTGCCAGTGTACTACAGTAGCAATAAGAAGTCATGAGTAACCCAGCTTCTCTTCCAAGATGCCCTCCTGAATTGCTATGCCAGTGAAATAAAGAAGTACTGTTTGGAGAATAACATACCTTTCAAGATTTTGCTTATTGTTGATAATGCTCCTGCACATCCTCTTTTTATTGGTGATCTTTGTCCTAAGGTGATCTTTGTCCTAATATCAAACTGGTGTTTCTCCCTGTTAACATCACTTCTTTGATCTAATCATTGGATTAAGGAGTTATGGCAGTTTTTAAGGCCTGCTACTTAAGGAAGATGTTTCCCTAGGCTATTGCTGCTATTATCTGAGGGAGGACACTGAGGAGACACTGATGCAATTCTGGGAGGATTACATCTATGACTGCATCAAAACCTTGCTTGGGCTTAGGGTGATGTCACCAATGAGTGTATGAATGGCATCTGGAAGAAGACACTCAAGGTTTGTTCATGACATCAAAGGGTTTGCCACGGATGACCAGGTTGCAAAAATCCACAAGGCTGTGGTTGAGATGGCAAACAGCTTTAACCGGGGTGTGAATCAGGATGACATTGAGGAGCCCCTAGAGGTGGTTCCTGAGGAACTGACTAATGAGCAGTTGTTGGAAATGGAAGAGGGACACGTAGCTGAAGAAGAGGAAAGGAAACTGCAGAAAACCACTATCAAGAAAATCCGCAGTAGGGGGTTTAGCAGAAGCTTTTGCAGACTTCAACAAACTCCTTTAAAAGTTTGAAAACATGGACCAACACCAAAAGCTTTTCATTAATAGAGAGGAATGTTCATGATGCATTATCTGTTTACTGGCAAATCTATGATGAAAAAAGGAAATCAAGCAAACCACCATGTACATATTTCTGAAAAGAGTGACACTTCCTTAAGAAGAGCCCTAGGCGGGTCCTTTGTGGGTATTTCAGAAGAGGGCATTGCTATCACAGGAGATGACAGCTCTGAGCATGTTACTGCCCTTGAAGACTTTCCAGTGGGACAAGATGTGAAGGTAGAAGACAGTGATATGGATGATCTTGATCCTGTGTATGCCTAGGCTAACATGGTTGTGTATTAGTTTTTAACGAAAAAATTTTAAAATAGAAAAATGCTTATATAAAGAAAAAATATTTTTGTATAGCTATACAGTGTGTTTGTGTTTTAATCTAAGTGTTATTACAAAAGTCAGAAAAATTTTAAAGTTTATAAAGTAAAAAGTTACCTTAAGCTAACTTATTGAAGAATTTTTTTTTTTTTTTTTTTTTTTTTTTTTTTTTTTTTTTTTTTTTTTTTTAAAGAGTATAAATAATTAACCAGGCCCCAGGCGGGAGTGCGGTGGCCCAAAAACCACAAACAGCAACCACCCCCACCAGGGTTAAAACAAATAACCAACCCCACCCA